>JAGFNQ010010253.1:0-83140 GCA_024364735.1 Boesenbergia rotunda
CTTTTCTACTTATCCAATGCAATCATAAAAATATATAAGCTAAATAAAATGACATGGAATCTTTACTCTAAGAAATTGAGCATGTAAAACTATCCAAAACTCAAATACTCTATAATCTCCATAAGCAAGAACTTGAAATTTGAATAAACTTAAACATTGCAATTCAAATAACTAAATTGTCTTGTGCCTAAGATCTCTCCATAATCAGCCACCACACACACTTTGCTCAGCACCGCCTCGTCGCTTCCTTCAGAATTGCTTGCCTTTACCTTTATCTGCAGCAAGAGGAAAATGCAACTAGTAAGCAAAAAGCTTAGTAAGTACTATCTAGCTCACAAAAACTCGAAATATGCAAACATGCTTCTAGATCAAACTGAACATCATATGAGATACTAATATGCTTGAAAGAAAACTAAGGACATGTATAACTCAAAACATGCATACTCAAGCAATAAATAATCTCAATTTACTTTTCTTGGCTCAACTTGAAACTTTAGCTATTCTTTAACTTTTGAAAACTTTCTTAAACTTTCGAAAACTTTGCTAAAGCATATACTTGAAAATACTAATCACTTGGATCCACTGAAGACGTAAGTACCATCTCATGCGCGTTCCCTAAAAGGTTGGGGTAGCGAGCCACCAATCCTAATAGAGCAGACCTTGGTCTACCAGGGCCAAGACCTTGGAATTGGACACCTGGATTTCTTTAACGACGCCCTTGGACGCCGGGTACTGGCCTTATAAAATAAAATAGCTTTTCTTTCTTTTCTTTCTTATCTGTAAATGCCTTGGCATTTTCTGGAGCACCTTGCGTGCTAAAATCTCTAAGTCTTGACTTTTGGGGATTTTCTTAAGGCCTTGGCCTTTTCTTTTCTTATCTTCATCTTCTTTTCTTTTCTCATAACTTTCTTGGCCCTAAACTCACATAGGGTGCTTATCAAACATATACAAGCATATAAGAACTAAGATCACATGCAAAAACTAAAGCAAAAAGGAAAAATTCTCTTTTAAAGACTTTTAAAGGAAATTCTTGCGGTAAAACCGCCTCTTACTGCAGGTGAGCAGTACTTACATTGATATCTTGGACTTACAACCAAGAACGGCGTCGGAGGTTCGAGAGAAACTCGAGATCTCGGAGAATTCTTCACGCCTACGCGTTCCTCTCGTCGCGGGGATCCCGAATATAAGATTATCTCTTGGAGAAAGGGTCTCGGACGGCTCTCTTGGCTTGGTGTTGGTGTCGCCCAAGAGAGAAGAGGGAGAGGAGGGGTCGGCGCAATTGGGAGAGGGAGAGGGTTTGAGAGAAAATAAAACTTCTCTCTTTAATTAGCTATTTATACATAAGGGTCGGATCAACCTAACTACAGCTTAAGTATTTGTCCTTCTTTCCTTTTCTGTGCTTGATACCTAGCCCAGCTGGCCGCGCGCTCCCTTGGTCTCGTGGTGGTCGCTGGTTCGAACCCCCGCTGCCCCTTATGGTATTCTCCTATTTTGGCTTCTTTTTCCTTTTTCTTTTTCTTTTTCCAAAAATACCAAACGGACTCGGAAAATTCCATAAAAATACTCTAAAAATTCCTAAAAATATCTAGAATATTTCTAAACCATTTCTAAATAATTCTAAGGACTTTAAGAACTAAAAATGGAAATTTTGGGGCGTTACATGCCTGGTCTTGGATGCCGAGCTGTCCTTCTCCCGGTGCCTAGCATTCCTTCACTAGGGCTTCAGTCCCAGGCTGTCCTTCGCCTGGCGCCTAGCAGTCCTTCACTAGGGCTTGGATACTGGCAGTTCTTCGCCAGTTGCCTAGCAGTCCTTCGCTAGGGCTTGGATACTGGCAGTCCTTCACCAGGTGCCTAGCAGTCCTTCGCTAGGGCTTTGTATCCTGGCAGTCCTTCGCCAGGTGCCTAGCAGTCCTTCGCTAGGGCTTTTTACCCTAGCATTCCTTCGCCAGTGCCTAGCAGTCCTTCGCTAGGGCTTTGTCTCTGCATACTCAGTGAATATTGTTAGATCACAAACAAACTTAACTTTGAATCCTTTGCCAATATCAAAACAAGGTTCGATATGGTGCTTCCTGCACCAACAGTCTGAGCCTGAGTTAGGAACTCGAGAGGCTACTTTGGGAGCTCGAGTTTGGAACTCGAGAGCTCGGCACTCAGCAGACTGGGATGGGAGCTCGGCAGACTGAGTCAGGAGCTCGGCGCTCGGCAGACTGGGTCGGCATTCGGCAGGCTGGGCTGGGAGCTCGGCAAACTGGGTCGGGAGCTCGGTACTCGGGAGACTTGGTCGGGAGACCTAGTCGGAGGCCCGGGTGGCCCGGTCGGGATAACAAGGGAAATTCATTAAAGTGTTTAATGAAGAGAAAAGAAAAGATTCTTTTCTTGCATGGGAAATGATAAAGGTCCACATGAAAAGATGTGCTCTTTATTGGTATTAATGAAGGAAGCCAAAGAGACACAAACCTTTTCATATTCATGGGATGAGTATAAAAGAGGGTCTTGTGACTTTGGATGAGGTCTTCTTCTCTTCTCCTTCTTCCCTTTCATCTTCCCTGCCTCATCTTCCTCCTTTGGCCGAAACCCTACTGTAGGGTTCTTGGTGTTCTACGAGCTACCTCAAGTTGCTAACACAACTAAGGTAGTTCTCCCGAAGTTGAGAGATTGTGTCCGTGTGGATACGAATAGAGACACGAATACTTTAACGTGCAAGAGATCCGGCGCACCTTGGACGAGCAGGATAAGCAAAGGGCACGCTCCAAAGGTATATCTTCTTTAGAAGTAGATGTAGATCATCTTCGTACGAGGTTTTCTTTCGCATGGATCGCTCGAGGGTTCTTGTTTCCGCTGCGTTTTTATGATTTGGTGCCGGGAGAACCCAACAAAAACCTGACATAAAATCTAGCTGGGTCCACGGGACCTAACAGTTGACTGAAGGCTAGATAGGTCGTCTGGTAGGAAGACCTAGTGGGTCAAGAAGCATAGTAAGTATATAAATGGTAAGTAAGATAAGTCAATGAATGAGAAAGATCAAGTGAGGACAAGTCCTTGGTGGGACTTTAGGTACGGTCCAACTTAGAGCCATTTCAGAGATCTAAGCCGAGGCCTTGACTAGATCCTAATCATGGGAAGACATGATCTAATTAATAATTATTTTTATAAGTGTGCTAACAATATTTTGCAAGGTATATTATGTTTTTGGATTAATGTTTTTTTGCAGGATTGAAATGCAAAATTAACCTCTGATGAATAGAACCTGAGGCGCCTCGGTTTAAGTTGAAGGCGCCCTAAGTGTTTAAAGGAGCCTTCACTTAGAAACAACGAAGATAAGCTTTCGGCGAAAGTGAGGTGCCTCAGCTCAGAAATAAGGCACCTCAAGTTGGATTGAGGGTGATTTCGAGTTGACATGGAAGTCTTCGAATCAGATAAAGCCTTGAATTTAGGTGCCTTAGTTGGGAACTGTGGTTCCCTCAATGGGCTTTATAAGGAGGATTCAAGTAGTTGTTCAAACACAACTCCTATACAAGCTACACTAATTACTTTGCAACTCCGTCTTCGTGCTACGACTCTGCTACTCAACTACAATCGACTACTGCCGGAAGACCAACACCAATACCCGAGCCCAATTGAAATTCTCTCAAGTGTTGGTAACAATTTTATTTGTGCATTTTATATTGTAATTGCAAAAGGAAAGTGTAAGGTGTTACATTTTCCTAGTTTCTATACTTAACTACTCTATTGGGGGATTGCCGCTAGAGAAATTTAGTAGATTATATGTCGAAAAGGTACAAGAAACCTGGGCCTTGGAGTAAGAGTCGTCGAAGGTTCCGAACAAAGTAAAACCGAACCGTGTGCTTTTCTATCACTTTCTTTCTTACTTAACTTTCCGCTTCCGCTGCACACTGATTTTCGAAAACAACAAAAGTTTTTAAAACTCACATGATTCATCCTCCCTCTCACGTACATCGATCCTACAAATGCAAGTTTGAAGATGCCATGATCAAATGATTAACCTAAGAAATACAAAATCGAGCAAATATGAGAGGGATGATTTATTTCGTAAATGTAAACAATTTACACATAAATATGAAATCTCACTTACTTATCGAATTCAAAATCCCTTATTTTGAATTCGGGAGATTGTAGGTTTTCTTTAAGTGTATTGACATCTACTATAGATAAGAACAATCTTGGCTTTGGCTAACAAATCATTCTTAGCTATAATGATAGGTATCACATATACCAATTATGTATCACATTTACATTACTATCATATTATGCTATCAACTAATTAAATATTTACATAAACATCATGTTGCTAACACATTAACAAGTATACATCAAATGTATATCACCTAACTTCACCTCTATCCATGTTAAACTTGACTTTGGCCAACAAATCAATACTTCAAGTTAAAACTAACCTGTTAATCATGAGATCATATATAGATGGTTCGAAAATATTTAATTTCAGGTTGAGGTTGGCTTTGGCCAACAACTCAAACAAGAAATCAATGCTTGGTTCTTACCATATTAATGGAGGGTGTAAATTTTAATATTATTGTAAGGAATTTAGGTCTCATCATCATCATGCAAATGAACTATCTACATAACATCACACGCATGACATAAATGATAACATGTCACATCACACACATGACATATTAATAATATAACATATCAAACACATAATATAAAATGCATACATCTATCTACATGACATACAAATATGTCATGGCATGACATAAATAATATCATAGTTGCCATAATTTTATCTGGAAATAGAATATGATTAAGAATCTGATTTCTATAAATCAAGATTCCTTAAATTAAATTAGGAAAAAAATTTAAGTTTTACATACTTTATCTAGAGAATTATTTCAATAAAGAAAATCTAATCAATTAAGAAACAATTCCTTAATTATATATCTCCTACAATTAGGATATATATATATATATATATATATGAAATTTCTTAATTAATTTAGAATCTTTCAAAACTGAAATTTTTGAAATTATTTTAGAAATATTCCAAAATTAAAATTTCTTATCAAATTAGGAAACTTTCCAAAACTTGTATTTTTTTTATAAATTCACAATCTTTCCAATTAAAATTCTCTAAATTATTTGGAGAATATATCCAAAATTAAATAACCTCAATTATTTTTAAAATTTTCCAAAAATAGAATTTCCTAACAAATTAGAAATCTGTTCAAAAATAGAAATTTGTAAAAAAATAAGGAAAATTCTAGAAACTAATCTAAAGAATATTTACAAAATAAAATTTCTTAAATTATTTCAGAAATTTTCTAAAATTGAAATTTCCAAACAAATTAGGATACTTTCCAAAAATAAAAATTCTCAATAAATAAGTAAAAAATCGGAAATAAATATATGACCAACTACAACTCGTAAAATAATTTTACGATCATGTCAAAGCATGATCGAGCTCCAACACCATTGTTGAGAAGTCCGATGTGGTATGTGCTAAAACACATTTAAAAAACATGTACGACCAAAGACAAAAACTTAATAATTTCCTAAATTAGTATATAATACACACCACACGCATACAAGGATACAACACGACTTGACATGATGATAAAATAAAATTTCCTAAAATATTTTTTGTTCTAGGCATACTTGAGGGAAGACACGCAGTGGAAAGGGTATCAACTAGCAAACCCAACGGTGTTTGCCACTACTCATATTAATGTCAAGTTATCGTTGATACGACTTCACAAAGCCCAAGTTGTTCTTCTCCGATTAGTACTACCCAAGAATGAAAAAGAATCAATCAAGAGAATTCCCAATCGACAAGGGAGATCCGACCTCTAAAGTGGCCAGCGGCAAAGGCACGTTGTGTTAGTAGGAGCCCTAGAGCCAATTATGTGATGATTGACTAGAGACATTTTGTATCATATTCTATTATTAATAAAGGCACGTTTGGTTATTATACTTACTTTCTATTTGTGCCAAATAACTAAGTATAATAATGTCCTTGGGTAGTAGGTTTTATCTACATTATATCGATTGATTGAATCGATAGTGAGATGATGTAGAGAATACTACTCTAAACCATTCCTAGTCAAGTATTAATATTCAAGGACAATATTAATGCATGGAGACTAGCATGTAGGTCAACTGATGACTTGAACTCACAAGTCATGGATATGTGATATCAAGTTGATACATGAATATACATTGGAGAATGTGTTCTGAATGACCCGCCATGAGAAAGTTTCATAGATTGTCATATGAGTGTCATAAACTTTCTCATGTGACTATTGGTATGAATAGTCCTTAGACCTGAAGTCACAACGGTTCCCTACATAATGAGTTATGTACTTTGGTATTGTCAAACATCACCTGTAACAGGGTGGACTATAAAGGCGATCACTAGGTATGTAATGAATTATGCGGAGGGATGTGAGTGATGTAGATGGGATCTATTCCTCCCATATGACGGGAGTGATATCTGTGGGCCCCTTGATCGAGTAGGACTACTAAAACGCATGGTCATGCTCAAATGAGTCAATATGAGATATTGAGCTCATTTGTTTGAGTGAGTCTACTCGGGGATCAAGAAAGACAAGATTAATTGAGGATGACACGGTCTATGCCTCATTGGTCAATCTAGATATCAAGGATAGAAGGACAAGGTCATACATTATCATAGTCACGGAGGTTTAGTCGGATCTCAACTTTTCTTGTTACTTGGGTAGCAATGATGCATTGCTAGATGCCGCTCATTGCTTATGTGTCTAAAGTGGTTTAGACACATTGCCAACGTTACGAGAACCTATTGGGTCACACACTAAGGACACGATGCTTCGGAGATTAATTGATCTTGGTTTGACTAAGATTTGATTCGAATTGGATTAATTGAGTTAGACTCAAGTGAATCCAATTAGATTATGGGATTGAGTCTAATTTGAGTTAGACTCATCTAGATTAGACTCATCCACTTAATTATGGATAATATGTTGGATCGAGAAACACGATAGAGGGGGGGGGGGGTGAATATCGTGAAAATTTTTTGGATAAAACTTAAGAGAAGGTGCGCAGCTGAATTAAAAGCAAACACGAGGAACACAAGTATTTTTTACTTGGTTCGGAGTCACGGTCGGCTCCTACTCCAAGGCCCACGGTCCTTGACCGTTTACTGCGGACAATTCTATAATAGCGTAAAGATTTACAGAATTGGTACAATAGTAGTGCAGTAATTAAACAAGTACACCTTTCGTTATCGACACCCGGTGTGGATCATACTTCTGAGCAGAGGGTCGTCGTCGGTGCTAGAATGTCGGGAACGGAGTTTGGCGGAGCAGAGCACTTGAACGAAAGGCTTAAAGGCGTTGGAAAATTCTTGTTCTGAAGCCATGGGGTTGAGCCCCTTTTATAGTGCTCCTGGGGGCGCCTGACACGTGCCTTCGGATCCGAGAACTTCTATCCGAAGCTTGGTCAGCGCTTATCCCCTTCGAATCGGCTCTGGAGCTGACTGGGGCGCCCGAGACCTCTCGGGCGCCCAGTTTGACTGGGTCCGCTGGCTTCGTGGCTGATTTTACTTTGACTCATCTTTGGCTTTGACCTTGGGCGCCCGGGACCTCCCGGGCACCTAGCCCAGTGATGTTTCGAAGCGCTTCTTGCTTTAACTGCTATTTGGCTTTGACCTTGGGCGCCCGGGACCTCCCGGGCGCCTGGCTCAGCTTCCTGCCCCTCTCCTTTGGGGCGTTCTGAGCTGCAAAAACACACTCCTTCGGTCCCTACATTCAAGGTTAGTACCAACACAAACAAGGCAAGAATATTAGTTAGTTTTTACAGCCGTAGCTGTCTTGGTTCTGACTTCGGGTCTCCCAAATGGAATCCTAGGTCGAACCGAGGCCTACTGTTCCCTCAACGGGGAACGCGTCCTCACCTACTCCTCTCAGGAGAGTTTACCTTTTGCCAACTGGCTCCTCCGGTTGGACTTTTGCCCAGCAGCCCTTCGCCAGGTGCCTAGCAGCCCTTCGCCAGGTCTTCACTGCCTAGCAGCCCTTCGCCAGGAGCCTAGCAGCCATTCGCCAGGTCTTCGATGCCTTGCAGCCCTTCGCCAGGTGCCCAGCAGCCCTTCACCAGGTCTTAGGGTTTCGATGCCTAGCAGCCCTTCGCTAGGTGCCCAGCAGCCCTTCGCCATGACTTCTTTCTGCACACTCAGTGAACACATTAGACCAAAAATAACATCTTAACTCTTGAACCCTTTGCCATTATCAAAACCCAGGTTTGACTTAGGTGCTGCCTGCACCAACATAATATTCATTAAAGGGTTTAATAAATATTATTTAAGAGGAAGGCTAAGAGACATTCTATTCATTAGATGAATAGAATATTAAGAGTCTCAAGGAATACCAAGAGGCTTGGTATTCACTGGGTTTTATTAGCATTAAGATGAGAGGAGCTCAAGGGACATAGACCCTTGGTATTCATTAGATGAGTATAACCCCCCCCCCTTGTCAAAGGCTAGAGTGTGCATTTCTCTTCTTCTTCTTTCTTCCTCCTTGTCCATAACTCTCTAGTGGAGGTTCTTGTGCTTTGTGAACCATCCCAAGTTGCTAGCACAACTAAGGTGGTTCTTCTCCGAGGCGTAGATCGTATTCGTGTGGATACGCATAGAGGCACGGACACTTGAACGTGCAAGAGATCCGGCTAACCAAAGGACTAGCGAGATAATCGAAGAGCACGCGACAAAGGTATTCCTATAAGATAGGAATTGTAGATCACTTTGTATGAGTTTTTCTTTCACATGGATCACTCGAGGGATCTTATTTTCGCTGCGATTTTAAATATTTTTACTTATAGAACCTAACAGTGATATCAGAGCCACTTGCGAAAGATCGTACAAAGTTTAGAAAACTTTTATATGTGATATAGAAGTAGGATATAATTTTATTATAGATTGTATAATGTATGAGCATTTGTCGAGATACAAAAGTTTGTGTTGATCAAACTAAAAGTCTATAGCATCATCATATGAAATATGAAAGTGTGCTATGATGCGAATGTATTCGACAAATTTTATAACCTATGGTTTCGGCTAATGAGCATTTTTACAATCATAATAAAAATTGATGTCCTAAATCTATTGTAATTGATTGATGACATGGTGCATGGTTATGGCCTTAACCCCAATATGATTGGATGTATGTGTGTGTGTGTGTGTCTGTGCATGTTGTAATTCATAATACGGCCTGTGTGTCGTGTCTTGTCTCTATTTTTCCTAGTTGTAAAATAGATTTAGACTCGAATATAACTCGAGTTTTCCTACATTGTAATGTACAAAAGGAGCAGTGGAGTGTCCATTGAAGAATGAAGTTACAAGAAGGATGCCGACCACACACGATGACCGAAGGATGCACTTGGAGAAGATGTTATTCCTAGGTTGACCATCGATCTTCTCATTGGCTTGAGATGATCGTAGTATACGGGCCATAACCATGTCACGTTTTCTTGCTTATATGTTGATATATGCTATGTGTGTGTATGTGATGCATGCTTAGATGTTTATCTTAATTAAGTCAACTCAATTTGCCTACCAAAGTTTAGTATTCATAAACTACCTCGATCATTTGTTGTTGGGTTTGCCAAAGCAAAGCAACGCATTTTATCTTGGTAGAGTCCGAGAGGACAATTGTGATGCCCCACTATCAAACTTTGGGTGAGACTTAACTAAGTCCCCTCAATTAGATTGAGAAACTTGGAGGCATATCCCAAAAGTTGGGAAAATTGGGTAAAAGAACAATTATTCCATGTCTTGGGCGATTAGCCAAAGCTAACTCAAGATGATGTGTAATGTGGATCTTGACCCTTTGTTTCAATGAGTTACATGAGATGTAATTGGTAAAATGTTACCTACCTAATTATACCAAATCTTGGGCGATTAGCCAAAACTAACTCAAGATGAAGTATAATATGGATCTTGTCCCACATTAATAATGATTGCTATTTGGTTTGGAGCTAGTAGTGTTGGTAAATTGAGTTGCCTACATCCATAACTAGCCCCAACTAAAGCTCTATGATTCAGTGGGAGCATCATTTAATTAAATGCCTAATTAAATGAATTAGATATGATACTTATTTCTGCATAATTTTACTGTTGTAGATCACCATGTCATCTAACACGTCAAATACTCTCTCTCTGCGATCCATCCTTGAGAAGGACAAGCTCAACGGAGCTAATTTCCTGGACTGGTACAGAAACTTGAGGATAGTCCTCAAACAAGAACGAAAGTTGTATGTCCTAGAGCAATCTCTTCCAGAAGCACCCGCCGCTATCGCTACCCGTGCCGAAAAGGATGCCTACAAGAAGCATCAGGATGATGCACTTGATGTATCATACCTTATGCTTGCCACCATGAACTCTGAGCTTCAGAAGCAACATGAGAACATGAATGCGCATGAGATGGTTGAGCATCTAAAGCAACTATATCAAGGGCAAGCTAAGCATGAGTGGTTTGAGGTGTCTAAAGCCCTATTTGCATGCAAGATGCAAGAAGGAACTCACGTACTCAAGATGAGTGGGTATGTCGAGAACCTTGAAAGACTAGGATTTTCACTGGGCCAAGAATTGGCTACGGACCTTATCTTGCAATCGTTGCCAGAAGGGTACAATCAATTTGTCATGAACTATAACATGAATGAAATTGACAAGCCTTTGCCTGAGATGCTCAACATGTTAAGAACTGCTGAACTTAATCTCAAGAAAACCAAAACCAGTAATGTACTGATGGTACAAAAGGGAAAAGGCAAATGGAAGCCTAAAGGCAAGGGTAAGACCCAAGCTAAAGGCAAGGCCAACTCTACTACATCCAAGGCTAAAGATAATGTGCCTAAGGAAGGGACCTGCTTCCATTGTGGTGAGACCGGACATTGGAAGAGGAACTGCAAACTCTACCTGGAGGAAGTAAAAAAGAAAAGAAGTGAGACTTCTGCCTCAGGTATTTTTGTTATAGAAGTCAATCTATCTATCTCTTCTTCTTGGGTATTAGATACTGGATGCACGTCTCACATTTGTACTAATGTGCAGGGCCTTCAAAGAGCTAGATCATTGACGAAGGGCGAAGTGGACCTACGAGTAGGCAATGGAGCAAGAGTTGCTGCCATAGCTGTAGGAACTTATTCCTTGTCTTTGCCCACTGGGCTTATCTTAGAACTAGAGGAGTGCTTTTATGTACCTGCATTGACTAAGAACATAATTTTAGTATCTTGTTTGGATAAGAAAGACTTTTCATTTATCATAAAGGACAAATGTTGTTCCATAATGTTAAATGACATGTTCTATTGTAATGCACCACTTGTGAATGGACTCTATGTTCTAGACCTAGAAAACTCAATCTATAACATAAATACCAAACGGTTCAAATCCAATGATGTGAACCAAACGTATCTCTAGCATTGTCGCTTGGGACATATAAATGAGTGTCATATATCCCAGCTCCATAAGGATGGATTACTGGACTCATTTGATTTTGAATCATATGAGACATGTGAATCTTGTCTTCTAGGCAAGATAACCAAGACTCCATTTAGTGGACACGGCGAAAGAGCGACAGACTTGTTAGGACTCATACATACTGATGTATATGGACCTTTCAATGTCGCAGCTAGAGGAGGCTATCAGTACTTCATCACTTTCATTGATGATGTTAGTAGATACGGCTATGTGTATCTCATGAAACACAAGTCAGAATCCTTTGAAAAGTTCAAAGAATTCAAAAGTGAAGTACAAAACCAACTTGGCAAGAGTATTAAGATGCTTCGATCAGATGAGGTGGTGAATACCTTAGCCAAGAGTTTCGTGACCATCTAGCAAAGTGTGAGATCATATCCCAACTCACTCCACCTGGAACACCACAATGGAATGGTGCGTCCGAGCGGAGAAATCGTACTCTATTAGATATGGTACGTCGATGATGAGTCAGACAGACCTTCCTACTTCCTTCTGGGGATTCGCTCTAGAGACGGCTCTTTTCACACTTAACTGAGTTCCATCAAAGGCCGTCACAAAGACACCATATACGATATGGACTGGGAAGAGTCCCACGATGTCTTTTATGAAGATTTGGGGTTGTGAGGCTTACGTTCGACGTCAAGTCTCAGATAAACTAGGATCCAAATCTGATAAGTGCTATTTTGTAGGATATCCCAAGGAAACGAAGGGATATTACTCTTACAATCCCACACAAGGTAAAGTGTTTGTCGCTAGAAATGGTGTTTTTCTAGGAAAAGAGTTTATTTCTAGAAGAACTAGTGGGAGTAAAATCCATTTTGAAGAAGTTCATGATGTAGATAGTACGGAGGCCTTAATGGACATTGAACAGGCACCACAAGATGTTGTGGATCATGAGATTGTTGCACAAGAAGTTGTGGAACAACAAGTTGCTCAAGTAGACCAACCTCTTCGCAGATCTGATAAGATACGTCGTCAGCCTAAGAGATACTCATTTCTCTTGTCAGACTATAATGACGTTACGCTTATTGAGTTGAATGAGCCTACATCCTATCAAGAAGTTGTGATGAGCCCAGATTCTGAGAAATGGCTAGAGGCCATGAAATCCGAAATGGAATCCATGTACACTAACCAAGTATGGACTTTGGTTGATCCACCTGAGGGGATTAAACCCATTGGGTGTAAGTGGGTCTTTAGAAGAAAGACTGGCATGGATGGACGCATGCATACCTATAAAGGGTGATTGGTAGCTAAAGATTTCAAACAAATTCATGGTATCGACTATGATGAAACCTTTTCAGTACCAGTGAACATGCTTAAGTCTATTCGGATCATGCTTGCTATTGCAGCTTACCATGACTATGAGATCTGGCAGATGGATATCAAAACCGCATTCCTAAATGGGAATTTACTCGAGGATGTGTACATGACACAACCTGAGGGTTTTATAGATTCAGAGCATGCTGGAAAGGTATGTAAATTGCAAAGGTCCATTTATAGCTAAAGCAAGCTTCTTGAAGCTAGAATCTTCGATTCGATGATGCAATCAAAGCGTTTGGTTTCATCAAGAATGAAGATGAACCCTGTGTCTACAAGAGGGTTAGTGGGAGCACAGTTGTCTTCCTGATCTTGTATGTAGATGACATACTCCTCATTGGGAATAATATCCCTTCACTAGAGTCTGTGAAGACGTGGCTAGGGAATTATTTCTCAATGAAAGACTTAGGTGAAGAAGCCTATATCCTAGGCATCAAGATCTATAGAGATAGATCTAAGAGATTGCTTGGCTTAAGTCAGAGTACATATATTGACAAGGTGCTTAATCGTTTTGCCATGTAGAATTCCAAGAAGGGATATCTGTCGATGTCACATGGTGTGAGTCTTTCGAAGACTCAAGGTCCCTCTTCTAAGGAGGAGAGAGACCATATGGATCAGATCCCTTATGCATCCGCTATAGGGTCTATCATGTACGCTATGCTATGTACTCGACCAGATGTCTCGTATGCTTTGAGCATGATGAGCAGGTACCAGTCAGATCCAGGTGAAAGTCACTGGGCAACTGTCAAGAATATTCTTATGTACTTACGAAGGACGAATGAATATTTCTTGATATTTGGAGGCACTGAGGAGCTAGCTGTAAAGGGTTACAGTGATGCAAGCTTCCAAACAGACAGGGATGATTTTAGATCGCAGTCAGGGTATGTGTTTTGCCTGAATGGTGGTGTTGTGAGCTAGAAGAGTTCGAAGCAAGACACAGTCGCAGATTTTACAACAGAGGCCGAGTATATTGCCGCGTATGAGGCGGCAAAAGAGGTTGTTTGGATCCGGAAGTTCATTGCAGAGCTTGGTGTGATTCCTAGCATTGTGGACCCGATAGACCTCTATTGTGACAACGATGGGGCTATTGCACAGGCTAAGGAACCTCGGTCACATCAGCGGACCAAACATATACTACGGCGCTTCCATCTCATTCGAGAGATTATTGATAGAGGAGATGTGAGGATATGCAGAGTACACACTGATTCTAATATCGCAGATCCTTTGACCAAGGATTTGGCACAAAAGAAGCATGATGGTCATACCAGGTCACTGGGTATTAGATACTACAGTGATTGGCACTACTGCTAGTGGGAGATTGTTAGTAGGAGCCCTAGAGCCAATTATGTGATGATTGACTAGGGACATTTTGTATCATATTCTATTATTAATAAAGGCATGTTTGGTTATTATACTTACTTTGTATTTGTGCCAAATAACTAAGTATAATGATGTCCTTGGGTAGTAGGTTCTTATTTACATTATATCGATTGGTTGAATCGATAGTGAGATGATGTAGAGAACACTACTCTAAACCATTCCTAGTCAAGTATTAATATTCAAGGACAATATTAATGCATGGAGACTAGCATATAGGTCAACTGATGACTTGAGCTCACAAGTCATGGATATGTGATATCAAGTTGACACATGGGTATACATTGGAGAATGTGTACTGAATGACCCGCCATGAGAAAGTTTCATAGATTGTCATATGAGTGTCATAAACTTTCTCATGTGACTATTGGTATGAATAGTCCTTAGACCTGAAGTCACTACGGTTCCCTACATAAGGAGTTATGTACTTTGGTATCATTAAACGTCACCCGTAACAGGGTGGACTATAAAGACGATCACTGGGTATGTAATGAATTATGTGAAGGGATGTGAGTGATGTAGATGGGATCTATCCCTCCCATATGACGGGAGTGATATCTGTGAGCCCCTTGATCGAGTAGGACTACTAAAACGCATGCCCATGCTCAAATGAGTCAATATGAGATATTGAGCTCATTTGTTTGAGTGAGTCTACTCGGGGATCAAGAAACACAAGATTGATTGAGGATGACACGGTCTATGCCTCATTGGTCAATCTAGATATCAAGGATAGAAGGACAACGTCATACATTATCATAGTCATGGAGGTTTAGTCGGATCTTGACTTTTCTTGTTACTTGGATAGCAATGATGCATTGCTAGAAGCCGCTCATTGCTTATGTGTCTAAAATGGTTTAGACACATTGCCAATGTTACGAGAACCTATTGGGTCACACACTAAGGACACGATGCTTCGGAGATTAATTGATCTTGGTTTGACTAAGATTTGATTCGAATTGGATTAATTGAGTTAGACTCAAGTGAATCCAATTAGATTATGGGATTGAATCTAATTTGAGTTAGACTCATCTAGATTAGACTCAACCACTTAATTATGGATAATATTCATTAAAGGGTTTAATAAATATTATTTAAGAGGAAGGCTAAGAGACATTCTATTCATTAGATGAATAGAATATTAAGAGTCTCAAGGAATACCAAGAGGCTTGGTATTCATTGGGTTTTATTAGCATTAAGATGAGAGGAGCTCAAGGGACATAGACCCTTGGTATTCATTAGATGAGTATAAATACCCCCCTTGTCAAAGGCTAGAGTGTGCATTTCTCTTCCTCTTCTTTCTTCCTCCTTGTCCATAACTCTCTAGTGGAGGTTCTTGTGCTTTGTGAACCATCCCAAGTTGCTAGCACAACTAAGGTGGTTCTTCTCCGAGGCGTAGATCGTGTTCGTGTGGATACGCATAGAGGCACGGACACTTGAACATGCAAGAGATCCGGTGAACCAAAGGACTAGCGGGATAAACGAAGGGCACACGACAATGGTATTCCTATAAGATAGGAATTGTAGATCAGTTTGTAAGAGTTTTTCTTTTGCATGGATCGCTCGAGGGATCTTATTTCTGCTGCGATTTTAAATATTTTTACCTATAGATCCCAACACGTTGGTGGTAGGGTCGACAATGAGGGTGGTGGCACAAGGAGGCGCAACCCTCCTTTGGGTGGTTGCAGCACAAGGGAGAGGGAGAGGGAGAGGGAGAGGAGAAGAGAGGATAGAAGAATACCTATGACACTTTTAGGTTTTCCTCCAAGATCAATATATAATTAATTTTCTCCTCATGAAGGGGTGTATTTATACACCTTTACATGACTTGGGAAGCAAGTCATCTCCCAAACCCAGTAAGCAAAATTAACCTGATTTATTATAATTAAGATTAAGTTTGATTCAAAACCAAACCATCTTGGTTTTAAACCAAACCCTTTTGGTTTATTATTAAACCTCCTTGGTTCATAATTAAACCAAACTCATTTTGATTTATTATTAAACTATAATGAATCTATATCGCCTATAATAGGTGTGGCCGATCCACACTTCTGTTATGATAAATATCTTTCCATATTTGTCTTTCCTATTCGATACAACCAAACATTGTCTCACTATTGACTTAAGAATCCAATTCTCAAACTCATTCTAAGTCTCTAAGAAAAACTTGTAGTGTGTGTGACTTTATAAGTTCTATGTTATGTTGGTCGTCTATAATTAACCATTAATTATAACCCCCAATTGATTGAAAAATCATAGTTGATTCTAGAACTACTTTTGAACCTTTCAGTAGCTACAACTAGTCGTGCTTCGTTCCTTTCACTCTTCGTATACCCATTTGGTTCAGGACACGGTCTATGTGTCACTCCCTACTAGGTTGACTATATCACACCTAGCTCAAGTAATACTTCCTCATCTTGTAAATTGAAATTACTCAGACATGTGTCCAAGAGTACCATACTCTTGACATGTGATGCTTTGGCCTTCGAGTAATAATCCTAACAAGTAGTCATAGGGTATACATCTCCTTTGCAAGGAGTGGTGAATCCTTTATTGACTATCAAATATCTTTCGACACCTCGACTTATACACTATCATCTCGAGTCCACACCTCCTCGAAGATGCTTGTTTAAGATGTCAAAGTATAAGTCTTCATGACCAAGGTGACTTAAATATCTTAGGTCTAAGAAAACTTATACTCGAGCTGCAATGAGATCCTTATTGACATATCTATAGAACCATATGAAGTCCCATAGTAGGTCACTCCATAGAACTAATTGCCATAACAAATATCCATGTTTAATGCTCGACATTCCAATGTCTCCGGCCAGTGAAGAGCAACTGCTTGGACAACCCAAGGAGTATAACCCATGTTAGTTTCACAGAATCGATGATGTGCAAACTCATTAATTCATCGATTAGGGAATTGTTTGTGCAAAGAGCATCAGTTATGAGCAATCAACCTCTAGTATTTCGATGTTTGACAATATACTAAGGTATGGTCAAAGTGATCAAGGGTTAAGCCAAACAGGACCTGATGTTTGGTAGAGTAAACCCAAGTTTGATCAGGTTGGCTAAAGGGTTAGCCAAACAAGACTTGATGTTTGGCAGGGTGATCAAACCTAGATATGATATGTTTGACAATATACCAAGGTTTGATCAGTTATAACAAGGGGTTAGTCAAACAAGATCTGATGTTTGGTAAAGAACCTAGGGTTGGTCAGTTTGACCAAGAGATAAGCTAAATAGGACTTGATGTTTGGCAGAGTAATAAAATATATTTGGACTAAGCCAAATAGGACTTGATGTTTGGCAGAAAGAAGTCTAGTCAGGATTAAGATGACTAGCAAAGAAGTCCTTATCAAGGCACGAAGTCCTGGCCGAGGGTTGGGCAACGAAGTCTTGGTTGGGGATCGGGCAATGAAGTCTTGGAAAGTGAATCCAAGCATGAAGACTTGGTCCGAGGGACCGAGCAAAAGACTTTACGGGTCGAGACGGGTCGAGGTCGAATGTCGTCGAGTTCCGGATTCTCGGAGGCCAAGCAAAAGTCCAACCGGAGGTCCCGATTGGCAAACTTCTCCAGAGTGGAGTAGGCGAGGACGTGTTCCCCGGGAAAGGGAACAGTAGACGTCGATTGGACCTAAGATTTCATTTGAAATCTAAAGTCAGAATTAGTCAGCTATGGTTGTTAATCAATAAGGCTTAAGATTATTGGTTTTGTCTTGTGTTTGTTTGTCTTGTAGGAACTTGGAGTTGGAGGCAAGAAAGGAGAGCAAACGCAAGAAAACAATAGCCTGGGAAAGGGCTTCCTGGGCGCCTGAATAGCTCCTAGGTGTCTGGGATGCATGCCTTATCTCTGCGCCGAGTACACCAGTCAAATCAAGTTTTGACCGCAACAAGGGCGCCTAAAAGGCCATTCAAGCGTCTAAATAAGTACTATATAAAGGGGTCGAGTGCAGCAGTTCAGATCATCAACTTACACATCCACTTACTCATTCTGTGCAAAGGAAAAGTGCTGAGACAAAGCTCTACGACTAAAGAGGCTCTAGGAGGAAGTGCGCGATGCTTCAGATTCCAGATCGGTCGGAATCATCGTCTTCTGTTTTGGTTTGCATTTAGTTATAACTTGTAATTCTTTATCATTATTTTGCTGGTAGTCTCAACTATAAGACGGGTTTCTCCGCCTTCGGAAATTCTAGAAAGGAGACCACTAGTGGACGGGCGCTACCCGTGATTAGGCCTTGGATGTACTGACCGTGGGAGGTTGGGAACCAAGTAAATCCTGCGTGTTCGTGTTGTGATTTCTTTTACTTTTATTATTCCGCTGCTACTAACAACTCTGATAGCAAGAACGAACGAACGGATGACGAAGTTCCGCAAAAAGAATACGAGTTGATATTCACCCCTCCCCCCTCTCGACGCCACTGATCCTACAATTGATATCAGAGCAGGTAGCTCTGATCGGACTCACAGTCGAAGGAGTAAGAAGACCAGGAATTGAGGGGGAGCTAAGAGTGAAAGAGGTATATTTATTTTATAATGTCTAAATTTCACATAATTTATTTCAAGTGTAGGTAGAGAGGACACTATAAAAATCAGTGTCCTACTCGTATGATTCAAACACTACCGGTGGCAATGGAGGTACCAGCACTAAGAGTCTGAAGGGATAAAAGCCACATCAAATGCTTCAAGTGCCAAAAGCATGGGCACTATAAGAATTAGTGTCCAGACTGGAGGATAAGCGGGCCCACAATGTCAAAAAATGGTATGAAGGTAAAAGAGGTATGGAAATTTAATTTCTGCCAAGACGCTTTTCAAAATCCTGCAAAGCTACATAATTTTTTTGGTAATTTAGATAATAATGTTGAATTTTTTTGTCAAATTAGATTATTTGCATGAGAAATTAGAAATATTACATGATAGTTTAAATACTAATGATCTAAATAATATCAAAATCTTTAAAATTAATTCTTTAATTTTTTCAATTAATGTTACAATATCAAGAATTAATTCTGAGATTTTATCAATTAAGTCATTAGATAATTCTGAAACTCTGTTTAGTAATTTTATTAATTCTGAAAATAATTTTATTAATTTTGAAATTTTTTTATTAATTCTGAAAATAATTTTATTAATTCTGAAAATAATTTTATTAATATTGAAAATAATTTTAATAATCTGAAGATAATAATCAAACCTTAATAAATAATTTTCAAAATAATTCTAATAACTTTGAAGATAATTAAGAATCCTTAATTAATTATTTTACTTATTTTGAAAATAATGATACAATCATAATTAGTAATCGAAAATTATTCTACTTATTTTGAAGATAATGATACAACTTTTATTTCTGAATATAACTAGGAAAATTATGATTTTGAAGATGAAGATGAATATAATAAAATTGAAGCTATAATTAAAAAAAACTTACAAGAATTCAAATAAAATAAAAGTATTAAATAAAATTGAAAACTTAAAAATGATAGAAATATTAAATTAATCAGAATTCTTTGAATTAAAAGAAATGATGCAATTCGATCCAAAATTATTATTCAAATTTTGAAAACTTAAATCTCAATTAATCACAAATTTAAAAACTTAAATCCCAATTAATCACAAATTTAAAAACTTAAATCTTAATTAATCCAATTCTTAAATCTTAATTCAAATCTTAAAAACTTAAATCTTTATTAATCCAAAACTTAAATATTAATTAATCAAATTCTTAAATCTTAATTTAAATTTTAAAAACATAAATCTTAATTAATTCAAATCTTAAAAACCTTGATCTTTATTAATCCAAATCTTAAATCTTAATTCAAATCATAATTAATCCAATTCTTAAATCTTAAAAAATTAAATCTTTATTAATCCAAATCTTAAATCTTAATTCAAATCTTAAAAACTTAAATCTCAATTAATCACAAATTTAAAAAATGAAATCTTAATTAATCTAAATCTTAAATCTTAAATAAATCGTAAATTTAAATCTTAAATCTTAATTCAAATCTTAAAAACTTAAATCTTAATTAATCACTAATCTAATAAAACTTAAACTAACAATTCAACTTTAATTAGGAACTCAATCCTTAATTCAAAATTCAAAATATGCTAATATAAAATCCATGTACTAAAGTTAAATTGATTGCCTTCAATTACGAAACTAATTAAAATTCTACCCAACTGAAACATTAAACTTGATAATATTCGAGGGTTTATATTGGTGCAAGATGCATCAGTGATGTCCTCCTCTAAGTGTTTCAATGTTTGACAAAATGTTTAAGTCAGTGATACATTGAATAAGGGAAGGGTGAGTGAAGAAAAGAGTACCAAAGTGAACCAAAGTCCTAGTTAACCTGGGCACTAAGACCTGGTGAGTGAAGTTGGGCACTAAGTCCTGGTTTGTGGAATTGGGCACTAAGTCCTGGCCGAGGGTTGGGCACCTAAGACCTGACCGAGGGTTGGATACTAAGTCCTGGTTCATGGAATTGGGCACTAAGTCCTGGCCAAGGGTTGGGCACCTAAGTCCTGGACCTAGGGTTTGGGCACGAAATCTTGGTCCAAGGGATTGAGCAACTTAGCTGAGCGATGACTAAGGATATAAGTAGAGACGGGTCGAGGTTCGGACGTCTCGAGATCCGAGAGTATCGAAGGCTAAGTAAAAGTCCACCCGAATGGACTGGGTGGCAACCGTCTCCTGAGAGGAGTAGGTTGAAGGCGCGTTCCCGGGGGTGGGAACTTGCGTCAGTTCGACATAGGGTTTCACGAAAATCCGAAGTCAGAACCAAGTCCTTAAGGTTAAGATTATCTACTTGTTTGTCTTGTGTTTGTGTATCTTGCAGGTACCTAAAACTGAAGAGAAGCAAGCAAACAAACATAAAGAGGCTGAAAAATAGCTTCCCGGGCACCCCCATTGATACAGGCGCCCCTATAGACTCAGGCACCTGAATGAATTAGGCACCCCCATCAATACAGCGCCCTATATGGCAATTTTTATCAGCTCATGATGTTCGCGATTTGGATGAACCTTTGACCGCTTATGAGGCAACCCATAGCATCACGGGCACCCTAGACAAGACTATAAAAGGGGCTTCGACCCCTCAAATCAAGACACAACTTCCAAGATTCATTCTGAGCTTCTGACTGACAATAAAGCGCTAACGACGAGGCTCTGCGACCAAGGAAGCTCCGGGAGGAAGTGCGCGACACTTCGGAGTTCCTGATCGGCCGAGTCTCATACTCTTTTTGGTTTGAATTTAAATTCTGTAATTATTTTTATATATCTTTTGATTGTAAGTTGTGCATTGTAAGACGGGTTTCTCCGCCTCTGGAAAGTCCGGAAAGGAGACCACTAGTGGACGAGCGTTCCCATGCTTAGGCCTTGGATGTACTGGCCCTGGGGGGTTGAGAACCAAGTAAATCCCATGTGCATTCTGAGTTGTGTCGTCTTTTATTTTTCTGTGTTATTTTTCGCTATGCTACTAACACCTTGAGTAGAACGAATTTCGAAAGTCTACGAAAGACGAATTTCCACGAGAAGTTTTTATGGTCGATATTCACCCCCCCTCTATCGACGACACCGGTCTAACAATTGGTATCAGAGCCAGATCGCTCTTCACCGGACTAACCGCCAATGGAGCAATGTCGCCAGGAGTTGAGGGGGAGCCCAGGGGTGAATCAGGTACATTTTATTTTAAATGTCAAGTTTTTAAATTTCATATTACATGCTTTAAGTGCAGAGAGAGAGGACACTACAAAAATCAGTGTCCTACTCGTAAGACTCGTTCTTCACCGGCAGCAAAGGAAATACCAGCGCCAGGAGTTCGGAGGTTCACGAGCCACGTACGGTGACTCAAATGCGAAAAGTACAGACACTACAAAAATAAGTGTCCGGTAAAGGTATGCCAAATTTACATTCCTAGAAATTTTCAATTTCCTGCACAATCGTATGATAAGTTTGTTAATTTTTCTGAAAAATTAAATTTACTGCATATTCAAATTAATATTTTGCATGCCCGATTAGAAAATATAGATATTGCTAAAGTATTAGAAATTAACTGTTTAATCTTTAATGTTAATTCAACAATTTTTGAAATTAATTCTAATAATTTTACTGTTAACTCTGAAATCAAATTTGAAAATTTTACTGATAATTATGAAATCAAATTTGAAAATTTTACTGATAATTCTGAAATCAAATTTGAAAATTTTACTGATAATTTTAAAATCAAATTTGAAAATTATACTGATAATTCTGAAATCAAATTTGAAAATTTTATTGATAATTCTGAAATCAAATTTGAAAATTTTACTGATAATTCTAAAATTAAATTTGAAAATGTTAATGATAATTCTGAAATTAACTTTGAAAATTGTGAGATTAATCCTGAAAATATTTCTGAGGATAAAGATGATCTTTCAGAAAATCATAAGGATAACAATGAAATTATTTCAGAAAATCTTAAGGATAACATTAAAAATATTTCTGATGATTATTATGAGGATAATTCTGAGGATAATGGAGATGAAATTTTTTTAGATAATAGTTTAATTATTGTCTTGGATAATTTTGAAAATTATTACAAATATTAACTAGTGGCCCAAATTACTCCACCTACTATGAGGATATTGAAGGATGTGATTTCAATGATGAGGACGAGGAGGAGATGTAATTTTTTAAGATCAAGGTTATAGTCAATAAAAATCACAAAGATTCAAATAAACCAAAATTATTAGAAAAACTTAAAAAGATAAATAAAGAAGAAATAGTAAAGGAATCAGATATTTTCGAAATAATGAAAATGATGAAATTAAATCCACAACTTTTAACCAATCTAGAAATTTTGAAATTTAAATCAAATTAATCTCAATTTAAATTTAATTAATCCTTAATCAATTTAACTTTAATTAATCCTTAATCAATTTAACTTTAATTAATTCTTAATCAATTTTACTTTAATTAATCCTTAATCAATTTTACTTTAATTAATCCTTAATTAATTCAATTTTAATTAATCCTTAATTAATTTAATTCAACTTCAATTAATTTTTTAATTAATTTAACTTCAATTAATTTTTAAGTAATTTAATTTCAATCAATTTTTTATTAATTCAACTTCAATCAATTTCTAAATTAAACTTTATTTAATCCTTAATTAATTCAACTTTAATTAATACTTAATTAATTCAACTTCAACTTCAATTAATTGATTTATTAGCAATTAAATTAAACCCAATTAACTCTTAAATAACTTAAATTCAAATTAAATAAAATCTTACCCAAACTGTAATAATTAAAATTAATAACATTAAATATGTCAAAGTGGGTTGGCATATTTGCGGGTTCACACGACATGTATCAAATTGGGAATTTCATACTGTTGGAACTTGGATGGCTAGAGAGGGGGTGGGTGAATGTAGCCAAACACTTAAACTTTGACACTTATCGATTTTTCTGCACTTAAACGTTAGGCAGGAGCGGAAGCAAAAACAAAACAGAGTTGCAGAAAAACTAAACCCTAAGCTAAGCACAAATGCAAAACGCTAACAAGAGGATTTACAAGGTTCGGGGATAACTTGCCCCTACTCCTTGGCGTGCCCTTAAGGTGGACGATCCCTTGATCGTCGGCAGATCAAGCCCCGGTGAACACCAGATAATAAGCAACCTCCTTCTCGGTGGAGTAATCTCTCCACAACGTTTCAACAAGGATAAAGTTTTAAGCACAATGAAACAAAAGAAGGATCTTACAGAGCACTTAGGACAGCAAGAACTCAGACAAACTTCTCCCGAGCTCCACTCAGCGCAGATCTCACGCAAGAATCCCCTTCTTCGTGTCTTCTCGCTGATGGACTCACCAAGCTTTCTGACTCTTCTTCCCAATGCTCAAGTAGCAGATGGTTACTTCAAAGATAGCAGTTGCTTGCTCAAGATGATGGAACAACAGATCGCATAAGCAAAGTGTGGAGAACTGATCGCGCGTATGCAGTATCGCTGTTAGAGTGTTGTAGAGACTTGTTCTCCACCAAGCCTTTAAGTCTCCTCTGCTGATCTCAGGTCAAGCCATCTCACTGCAGCCTCCAGCTGCTCACCTGCCAACGCCATCTCCCTGGACTCCCTGAGCTTCCCTCAGCCAAGCTCCAGTCAGCAGCTCCAGCCGTTGCAACCTGAGATGGCAAATGGACAAACTTGCTCCAAGGAAAGGCTTCCATTGACTCTCCTTGAGTGTTTGAATCCATCCCTGTCACCTGGACACTCAATCAGAGGTTTAGCAAATGAAATCAAACTTATATCAATAATAGCAGAGAAGATCAAATTGACATCATGAGTAGCGTATCAGTGAAAGCAGGCGTGATCAGAGCTTCTGACAGCACGTTTGAATTAATGTGATCGGTCACCGGACCGATCAGAACTATCCCAGACCGATCAGGCTCCAACCTGATCGGCCCCCAGTGAGAAACTTGGGATCGCAAGCTCGTATGATCGGTCACCCTGACCGGTCACCAGAACGGTCACCAAACCGATCCGGAAATCAGCTTGCCACAATCCTGCCAGGAATTCACTGGCTGATCGGTCACCAGACCGATCAGGCTGATCCCATACCGATCAGGCTCTATCCTGATCGGTCAGGGTGAGAAACCTCGCGACAGTTGATCGGTCACGGTTTCTCCCTGATCGGTCACCAGACCGATCAGGAGTCGATTAGTAGGTTTGCCAAAGTCACTGGAAGCTCCATGATCGGTCACCAGACCGATCAGACATCGCTGGATCGGTCACCAGACCGATCCAAGAGGGAACTTCATGCCAACTTCCTTGATCAGTCACCAGACCGATCCGGGCAAGGCCAAACCCACTCTTAGTCGAGAGAACCAGCCTCCGACCCATCTCCGACTCGTGCTTGATCCCTCGGACCAAGACTCCATGCCCAGCTTCACTCACTGGGACTTCAACCTAGCCCTCCAAGCTAGGATTTCATCAACCTAGCCCTCCAAGCTAGGATTTCATCAACCTAGCCCTCCAAGCTAGGATTTCATCAACCTAGCCCTCCAAGCTAGGACCTGGCCCTCCAAGCCGGGATTTCACATTTCACCTAACCTTTCCAAGTTGGGACTTTTCACCTAGCCCTCCAAGCTAGGACTTTTCACCCAACCCTCCAAGTTAGAACTTTTCCACACCTAGCCCTCCAAGCTAGGATTTTTCACACCTAACCCTCCAGGTTAGGACTTTTCCACACCTAACCCTCCAGGTTAGGATTTTCCAACACCTAACCCTCCTGGTTAGGATTTCTCACACCTAACCCTCCAGGTTAGGATTTCAATCACACCGTGCCTAATCCCCTATCAGGACTTAATCATAATCATAATCATCAACCTAAACTAAAATCGATGTCAACACCAAAACAACAATCAGGGTCAGACTGCATCAACAATCTCCCCCTTTTTGTTGTTTGACAACCCGATTTTAAGTTTAGGGATCGAAATCAATATCCTCAAATTCCAGAATCATAGGGGAATCAGGATCCTCCCCCTACAACATGGTTATCCCAAACTTAACCAACCACACTCTCCCCCTTTGTCAAACACTGAAAAGGGTCTAGACGGGTTGCTAAGATTAAACATACTCCCCCTCAACCCTAGGGGTTTCCCAAAACAACAAAGGTATGATTTTGAAAGCATATGAAAACATATGATAAGTATAGGACATGGCAAAACAATCATATGTATCATATGGACATGGAGCATAGCATAATCATGCGTAATAAGGCATTCATAACGATAGCAATATCATGAATACTCAAATAAGCCAACAATGAGCATAAGATAGTAAAAACATCCATAACAATCAGTCATAGCAGATGCAGCACATAGCATCTAAGTCAAGTCAAATACAGCACAAAGCTATAAAGGTCAACATCATCAACACACAGTAGGATCATCGTCAGACGTATCATCAATATAAATCAAATCCCCTGGTGGAGTGCTGCTAGAGGGCGAAGCGTCAGGAAATGTATGCAGGTACCACTCCTCATACCATGTCTCCTGCAGTGAGCAGATCCCAGAAACGTCGGATGATAGAGCGTTTAGTCGGCGATCAAAAGATTGAAACTCTGAGCTGACCTCCTGTTGCCAGAGCTCGGAAATATGTAACTCACGCTGCATCGTCCGCTCTAGCTCCGCAACCTGCCAGCGAAGGTCAGGATCCCACTCATCGTAATCCTCAGCAACAACGGACGACTCCTGATCAAGGGCTGCTCCCGGTAACTCCCCCACACGTCGCCGATCCTTCCACCTCAGCCCCTATGGTCCGACAACAATGCCAGACTGGGCCAACATGCGACGATCAAGTCTTCCTGTCGAACCATGGGTACAATGCTGCCCTGTGAAACGTCAATGCCAACCGACTCCAGCCAGACAGTGATGATGTGGCCAAACGGCATGTAAACTGTCTGACCATACATCTAACTGTGGATAATGATGGAGAAATAGACTGAAGTCACTGGGTCAAAGTCTAACTGTCGATGCATCCCGTAGAGCATCAAGCAGTGGAATGGGTGAATTTCATCTAAGTGCTTTGAAGTAGTAGGGATGAGACAGTTAGTGATAATCTTAAACAAGACATAATCAATGGGAGAAAGACGAAGAGCAACAAATGTAGGGAAGGCACTGGTAACCTCACCGAGATCCCTCGACCTGGGATGATCAAAAAAGTACTCATGGATAGAGTCAGGGGTGACTCCATCAAAGGGAACCGGTAGAGGATCTGGAAGATAAGGGTAGAGAGAAAAGTCATTATCTGACCGGCGACAACCAAGAAAGTCAGTGAAAACAGATCGATTAAAATCAAGGTCGACACTGGCGACACGGGACCTCCACCCCGTGCCCTCTCCACTAACCATGTTATTATAAAATTTAGAGACCAAATCAAAGTTGATTGGCCTCTCAAGGAAAAGAATGGATTGAAGTTCATAGTGTTCAATGAGTTGTCATACTGTTGGACAATGTTCGTAAATGAAGGTTTGGTCCACAGTTCGACATGGCATAAGTTTGAAAGTGTGTCATTGAAAAGCTAACGCATAATGAATATTTTGAAATCTGGTATGTGGAGGTGGTGGAGGTCTTGAAGGAGGTGTAGATGATGAAGGGCATTTGCCCTTTGAGCTTCCCTCCACGGGTTCTTTGCCCTTAGCTGATTTTCTAATGGGTTTGAAGAATTGATCATGGCAATAGATTTGATCAGAATGAAGTGAAATCAAGACACAGATTCGAATATTGATATGATCACGAGTAAAGGATCATTGGTCAAGATATTGATCAATGAAGTGAACACAAGTTTGATCATGTAATCAAAGACACAAGAAAAATCAAGTGAACACAAGGGTAAGGCATTGATCAAGGAGATTAGATTTAATCAGTAACATGGCAAGGAAGGGTTACGGCAGAATCATAGGGTCACGGCACAACAGAAGAACACCAAAAGAAAGACCATGGTTAGCCCAAATACATACACTATGAACTGATCTGTAATGAAAACTGACAAAAGCGCTTACTTAGGTGCCATTGATGTTGATTAACTTCAAAAACTTGCTCACAAGAGGAAAACCACAGAAGCTCGATAGGAAGCCACGCGCAGGAAGGAGGAAACGCAGGAAGAGAACTCAAGCACAGCAAGTCACATGCGCACGAGGAGGAGAGACACTCACGAGGAAGGTCGCATGGGCACGGTGGGAAGGTGTTTCGGCGCTAGGGTTTGGGAAGAAAGGGTTTCCGTGAAGTTATTAGGTTGGTGGATCGGTCCACCAACTGAAATTTAATGTGATCGAATGGATCACCGTTCGATCTGGGAGTGCCCAGACCAATCAGGCTTCGGCCTGATCGGACTGACCTGGTCATGATCGGTCGGGGTGACCGATCAAGCAGGCTCCTGATCGATCGGCTGATCGATCATGAAGAGAACAGTGGGTTTGGAGGTTTTCCTGTAAGTCCCCTGATCGGTCTGTAGACCGATCACCATAGGGACCAATCCAGGCCAACACAGAATATTTGGTCAAATTTCGTGAAGGGTTCTGTGACCTCTCTGATCAGTCTATGGACCGATCACCACAGGAGGGCGTCAGATTGGTCCGGGGACCGATCAGACATAGTCCTGATCGGTCCGGTAACCGATCAAGCTTCCTGGTAATTCCTGATACGATCTGAAACTTTTAGTTTCAGGCTTCCAAACGATTTCAGATAAGATCTGATACAGATTATCGATCTTGGAAGTGGTCCCTTGACTAAAATTGATCCCTAAACCAGGATCAAAGGTCCTTATGGATTTACAAACACTTTGCTCCACTCAAGTGGAGTTAAACTCAATCAACACACATTCACTCATTTTTAAACAAGTTTGTATCAAATTCAAGTTTCCAATCAAGTTTCCTTGATTGGAATGTCCAAGTATGGTCATGGAGTCAAGTACACATGTGTTATGCATTGGTTTTCCCCATATTTGGTCACCGAAGTGATTTTTATCTCGTCAACCAAATTTCTCAAGGGATGCAATGACATTTCAAGAAATTTAGTTGATCCTAACATCTCACCCCATTTCTAGCAAACAAAAATGTTTTGGTAAGCCTTATAGTTTGTGTGAGATGTCCCCAAGTTATCCAATTGTTTCCCAACAATTTCGAAATGATCATTAAGGGTTTTGTATGCATTTTGATATCTATGAAGCTCACACATTCCCAACTCCCTTCTTAAGAAACTAAACTCATTTTCGGGGAGTGGTTTAGTGAAAATGTCCACTAGATTTGATTTGGACTCTACATATGAGAGTACAACATCTCCTCTAGCAACATGATCTCTAATGAAGTGGTGACGCACTTCAATATGTTTGGTCCAAGAATGATGGACTGGATTCTTGGTTAGGTTAATTGTGCTAATGTTGTCACACAACACTTGCACACCTTTATAGCTTAATCCATAGCCCTCTAGAGTATGAATCATCCACAACAATTGCGATATGCTCTCTCCCATGGCGATATATTCTACCTCGGTCGTGGAGAGAGCAACACAATGTTACTTCCGACTTGACCAGCTAACTAGAGATGATCCTAAAAATTGGCAACCCCCACTCGTGCTTTTCCGATCCAACTTACATCCAGCGTAGTCAGAATCGGTATAGCCGATTAGGTCAAATGATTCGGTATGGGGGTACCATAGACCAACACTAATTGTGCCCTTAAGATATCTCAAAATTCGTTTAACCGTAATTAGGTGAGATTCCTTGGCACAAACTTGATATCTAGCGCACATACTCACAGCAAAAAGTATATCAGGTCGGCTAGCTATAAGGTATAGCGGACTACCAATCATGCTTCGGTATTGAGTCAAATCAACAGGTTTACCACTCTCATCATTGTCCAATCTTGTGTTTGTAGCCATGGGAGTGGTTACCTCTTTTGAATCACTCATATTGAATTTTCGAAGCATCTCTTGAGTATATTTTGATTGGTGTACATGGATCCCATCTCGGGTTTGTTTGATTTCAAGTCCAAGAAAGAAAGTTAACTCTCCCACTAGACTCATTTCAAATTCACTTTCCATGTATCCAATAAACTCATTTAAATAGCCCTTGTTGTTTGAGCCACAAATAATGTCATCGACATATACTTGGGCTATAAATATATTGTCACCATCTCTACGTAGAAATAGTGTAGGGTCTATTTGGCCTCTAACAAAGCCTTTTTCAATTAGATAGGTCGACAACCGCTCATACCAAGCTCGGGGTTCTTATTTAAGGCCATACAGTGCCTTTTTGAGCTTGAACACGTGGTTTGGGAATTCGGAACTCTCAAACCCCGGAGGTTGTTCGACATAGACCTCTTTCCTAATTAAACCATTTAGAAAGGCCGATTTGACATCCATTTGATATAATTTGAAACCCCGATGTGCTGCAAATGCAAGCATCAATCGGATGGACTTTAATCGTGCCACGGGAGCATAGGTCTCATCATAATCAAGGCCTTCAACTTGACTGTAGCCCTTGGCTACTAAGCGTGTCTTGTTTCTTATGATTTCTCCCTTATGATTCAATTTATTTTTGAAGACCCATTTGGTTCCAATAATGGTGGTCTTCTTAGGTCTAGGGACTAGGCCCCAAACTTGACTTCTTTCGAATTAACCTAGTTCATCTTGCATAGCAATGATCCAATCGGGATCATTTAATGCTTCATCAATTTTTCTAGGTTCAATTTCGGAAATTAGGGCAACTTCATTAGCCTCATTCCTAAAGAATGATCCAGTCCTAACCCCATGATGGATGTCTCCAACAATTTGGTCTTGGGGATGACTAGAGGCTAATCTAGTTTGCCTTGGTGTTGGTGGGGTTTCTTGAATGGTTTCACTAGACATTAGCTCAACCTCAAGATCCGGCTGATCTATGGGTTGTCTAGGCTCACCGTCATCGGATTCATCACCATTATCAACAACATTTGGACTTTCATTCAAACTTAGTCTCCTAAGTTCGAATTGAACTTCATCTTCTGGTTGTCCATTGGCTTTTGGAATTTCTTCAAAGATAACATCAGAAGATTTTTCAACTAATCTAGACTTCTTGTTGTAGACTCGGTAGGCTTTGCTAACAAGGGAGTACTCGACTAGTATCCCTTCATCAGCCTTTGCCGTGAAATTTCCAAGGTGATCCTTGGTGTTTAGAATGAATACCTTACAACCAAACACCCTAAGGTGTTTAACCATACGTGGTTTCTCAAACCAAAGTTCATGGGGAGTCTTACCTAAGAACCTATGAATGAGGAAGTAAGTTACACACACATTTATCGAGAGGCTAATGCTGCGGCAGATTTCCTAGCCAACCAAGCTTTGCAAGTTTTTGAGGATAGAGTTTTGTTTCAAAAGGATTTTGATCGGGAGTTATATGGCATATGCAAGGTAGACAGGGCTGGATTGCCTTATCTTAGGCTGTCCAGTAAACCAGAGTAGGGGTTGTCTTATCAGTGTTGATCTAAGAATGGAAGCAAGAGTGGTGGGGTGGCTAGGAGGGTCTGATGTTAGCAATGGCACAAACCTGGGCACAAAGAAGGGTCACAGGTTAGTGCCGGTTTTCAAGTTGGTGCCAAGAATGGGGTCACAGCAGAAACTCAGCAACATTTGGCTACTGATAAGGCAAAATTTGTGAAGATTGATGTTTGAAGACATATCTGAACATTCATGAAGAGGGTCTGACCAAAATGGAAACGTGGCCTATCCGGCTGCTTGCTGGCTGATGGTTTGAAGTCGTGGTTGAGGCTTTAATCTGTTACTTCTGTTTTTGGCTGCTGCGTATTTGAAGCTTCAATGCCTGCTGTTTTTTGGCTGCTTTTTGGCTGTTGTATTGGCTTGATCTATATGGTTGTAGTTGGGCTGCTGGATTTAATTCTCCAAGTTTAGCATTGACGTGCCAAGACACTGCTGAGCGTGCCAAGCAGAACTGAAATTGTTTCACACAGTTAAGATTTTGGAGGCTGCTGGAGTCTGGGTGCAGAAATATGTTTGCCATATGCAGGACCGAATGGGATCTGTGTTCATGGCGCGACTGATACGAAGCTGGGTACAATCTGGTGGTTCAACATTTTTATTAGAATACTTTTCTCCTGGGATGTATCAGATTGAAGTACAAAAGCAGTTTATATGCAATAGTTTCGAAGATGCTCAGAACCTAGAATTTCAAACTGATGGGGTCAGATGGAATGCAAATAGAGTGGTGATTTGCAGATTATCTGAAGCTTGTGGCCTTCTTTGGTAGACTATCCGAACCTTTGCAGCCTTGATCAGTGGGCTTTGGAGAGAAGGGTGTGCCAAGATGACATAAGAGTGGCTGCGGTCTTTGAATGGATTTCTAATACATGAAGTTCTGATATACAAATGTCTGAAATCAGTGTGAGGTCTCTGAAGTGGGTTTTCTGCTGCTGTTGCTGTATTGAAGTCGGTGGGCGTGCCAGGTGTGTGCCAGCAGGACAGATATGCGCACGAACGGAGACTGAATTTTTGAGAATTCAATGATGCATAAAGAGGTTTTGACAGTATTGGAATCAGTTTTCAGCCGGGGAGATATGTGCCAAAGGTGCCAAAATTAGTATCAATTATAGTCCTGATGCTGGTAATATAGTGAAGTTCTTTCCTATTCATTTTTTGGCTGGTTTGAGGGATTTCTGGTGGAGTAATATGGGAAGAATTTAATGGTATCAAAGTATTAAGAGGATCACTGGTGGGGGCTATTTACTGGCATGCCAACTTATCCTGCTGCGTGCCAAAAGTGCCAAAGGAACTTTGCGGTCTGATCTTCTGATTTCTGCAAACCAGCTTGTTTTGATGTCCAGAATCTGATACTACAGGGTCTGAGAGGACTTATGTGGGGAATGCGTGGAGGTGTGAAGTGAAAGGGTATCTGAATTTTGTATTTGGCTTGCTTGTTGGCAATCATATGGAACCCTAAACCAACTTCAGAGAGGCATAACTTTTTACTCCGGATGAATTAGGGGGCCCATGACCTATCAAATTGAAGATAATTCCGAGATCTAAAAGTCCCATTTAGGGCCGAAGCCATAAAAATGAAGTTTAATGTCACAAAAAAAGGGCTCCGAATGACTTTGGCAAACTTCAAAAGGTCATAACTTTTTGCTGGGAACTCGAAATCAAGCTCTGTCAGTTGGCACGGTCTCAGAATTTCGAGATCTACGTTTCTTACCGTGGGGTTTACCCCCACCGTAACCGCCACTGTTGGGGCCAAATTCCATCGTTTTAACCCCTTTCGGAGACCCCAAAGAATTTTCATATTTTCATATTTTTCATATTTTTTCATAGTAACATAACCAAGTGCAGTTTGGAAAAGGAATTATCTTCATAAAATCAAGGAATTGCTCTGAATTCTAAGAAGATATGGAAACAATTTTGGTGGATGTTGGAGTTTCTAATGGCTGCAATAAAGAAACCAAGTGTTCCAAACTTGGTTTGGCAAACTTGGTTCTTGGATTCATTGCTTTTATAATGCTTGTTAGAGGATATGAATATTTGCAGATATATTCCCAAGTGAACGAACAGCATTTCATCTGGACTTTTTGCTATTATAATGCTATGCGTTGTTGTGAGGTTGGAGTGCCTTGCAGGAGGTGGAGATGCTTAGAGATGGTTATTATGGTTATCAGTGGCTGATGTTCTATGCTGGGCTTTTGCGAGAATTTGGCTATGCTTGAAAATACACTGTGAGTTGTAGTTGATAGCCAAATCCTGCTGCTAAGACAGTTTCTCTCTGGAAGATATTTAGGCTGGTGGTAAGCATGCCAAACGTGTCAAACGGAGCAGAGTTTAATCTTATGTTCCCCATTGTGAGGTTATGGAGGATAGATTATTATTGGATTACTGAAGTGGCTGCTACTTTTGGCTGGATTTCGATCCCTGACAGATCCCCTCATAAAACATAATTTCTCTTGATGGTTAAAATTCACGATCAGATAACAGAAGCTGCTTTAGATAACTGCCGCCTGATGTGCCAGGGCAAACTGATGTCGGAAGCTCATTATCAATACAACAGGGTATGCTGGACACTGAATGTTGGCCTGATGGTGGTATCTGCATTTTCTTGAATACTGATTGTGAAGCGCAACTGATCTGATAATTGCTAGAAGGATATATCTGGAGATGGAAAGATTTGTTTGCTGTCTTTTATTTCGAAATGGTCAAAAACATGGATATGCTGCATGCATATTGATAGGTCACTAGCTGAGTTTTTACTGCTGGAAGCATTTTTGCTTGGGGTTTGCTGATGCTGAATTCCCATTCGAAATTTCAAGAAAGGATACAGATATACGATACTCAACCGGTAATATGCAGATATCAGAAAATTGAAAAAGGTCAGTGATTAGGGCTGATTATCAGTGAGCCAAGCCATGTGTCAAAGAGTCCCAAGAGTGTAAAAGAAGCAGTTTCAGGTGCAGCAGGGTAATATGCTGTGCCAGAAGTGCAAAAGTAGCTTCAAAAATCAGGAGCCGATGGTGTCTGATACCTGGGGTCTGATACTGAAAAGTTTATAATGGACTGCTGCCAAGTGGATTTCGGGCCTTATTTTTTCTGAGTGCCAAGGGTGCAGGTTTCAAGTGAAATCGGGAGCAGATTAGGGAGCAGATTTGAAGTGAACCTGAGAGTAGATTTATTGATGCTGAGGCTAGTTGCTGATAACTGTTTTTGGAGCTGGGGCTTCTGATTATTACTGCCGTGACAAGGATTTCTTTAGCTCTTGGGTTCCTTAATTATCTGTGGATCCTTATGTTACAATGGACTTCCAATTTTCTGATTGTAGAAGGAATCAGAATTGATAGTGGTCAAGCGTGCCAAATGTGACAATAACTGTCAGTGTAAAGTGATGTCTTAACCGTACAGAAGAAGAAAGGATCCTGTGAAGAGAATGGAAACTATGATAGATAGGGATGGTGAATGGAACCACCGTATGTGTTCCATCTAGTTCGTAGCAAACGGCTACGGTAAAGACACTACAAATCCGTTGAAGGCTGAGGCTTTGCCAAAAAGCCTACAAGGGTGAATAGATCCACCATAGATCTATCTAGCCCGTAGTACCGGCTACGGTATAGGCGCTACAAATCCGTTTATGGTTGGTCGCTTACCTAAAGCGAACATCGGGTTTGATGGCTTTCACTTGGATTCCCATACGCAAGAGTTAATTCTTCTCATCATTTATACCTCTTGGATGAAAGGAATCTCCAATACTCACTTGGATGCAAAAACAAGAAGAGGAAGACGGTGGCTATATGGCAAGAAACTTTGAAGTCTCAAAAGTGGTGTTGAAGGATGGTTCAGATGGAGGATTTCATAGCAATTTTACGTCCAAAGGATTGGTTCAAGATGATTCAAGTGGGATTGGACACGAGATGTTGATAAATATTGATGCGCTGTGACGAGCAATAAAAGGCTGGCTACTATTTGTACAGGATTACAAATAAAAAGGAGGGAGTTGACGGCTGCTTGGAAGCAAGAGGAAAGAGATGCTGCGATAATTTGATTCTAACATTAGATTTGAATTAGTAAAACTGACAGATAATTGTATAGATTCATATAGACAGTCGGTTTTTATTGTTCCTTTACTTTACCTGTAAATCATTTTGGGATGCTGTAATTCTATATTAGAAGGTTCGGACTTGACCCCCTTCTAATATGGATTTTCTTCTCAGGAATAAAATATTCCTTTTATAAAAAAAAAACCTATGAATGAGGACTCGGTTTTGCACGTAGCAAGCCGTGTTCACAGCTTCGGCCCATAAGTACCCCGGTAGTGAGTACTCATTAAGCATGCTTCGCGCAGCCTCTTCTAAGACCCGGTTCTTTCTCTCTACAACACCATTTTGTTGTGATGTTCTAGGAGTAGAGAACTTGTGTCTATACCCTCTATCTTGACAAAACTCTAAAAATCGTTGGTTTTGAAATTCACCTCCATGATCACTTCTTATTGTCTTAATAGTTGATGATTTTTCATTTTCAACTCTTCTACAAAAAGAAACGAAAACATCTAAAGTTTGGTCCTTATATTTAAGAAAATAAGTCTATGTATATCTAGTAAAATCATCAATGATAACAAAGCAATATCTACTACCATTCAATGATATGATAGTGCTACAATCAAACAAGTCCATATGAAGTAAATCTAAAGCGGTAGATGTACTTACAACGCTTTTACCTTTATGTGTAGATTTTGTTTGCTTACCCATTTGACATGCATTACAAAGTTTGTCTTTTTCATACTTGATGCTTGTAAGCCACGAACTAGTCCCTTGTTTGCCAACTTCCGGATATTCTTCATGTTCACATGTGCTAGTCTCCGGTGCCAAAGGGTGGACTCATCTTCTTTTGACATGAAACACTTATCAAAAGCATTAATAACACTTTTAAAAGAAACTTGGTAAATATTATCTACTCTTGTTCCTACTAGTACCGTGTCAACATTGTCATGTTGTCTAACTAGACATTGACTTGATTGAAAATCAATTGTGTAACCCGTGTCACACAATTGACTGACACATAGGAGATTAAATGTCATCCCCTTGACTAGAAGGACATTCTTTATCCTAAGACATTCGGATATTTGAATGTCTCCTATTCCTATGACCTTAAGACTACCATTGTTACCAAATGAAACATTACATCTACTTTTTCTTTGAAGTGTGGTAAACAATGATCTATCCCCGGTCATGTGTTTGGAGCATCCACTATCAACGAACCAAGTTGATAGATGCTCCCCCTCAATCATAACCTACACAATTCGAAAAATGGAAGATTTAGGTACCCAAACCTTGGGACCTAAAGCATCTACTAAACAAGACTTAGGCACCCATGCCTTGACAACTTTCTTTTGAACCTTGGGTGTCTTAAGTGGTCTAACACCAGTCCTAGACATTAAGGACACAAATGAAGGTTCTTTGGGTCGGTAACCAATACCGGTCCTATTGTAGACTGCCCTTTGGGCATTCAAAATCATGTCTAAGGTCTTTGAGCTTGTTGAGAATTTCTCAAGAATACTCTTGAGTCTCTCAACTTCACTCTTCTATGATTTGTTCTCATTTTCTAGCATCTTAATATGCAAATCATCTACATCCTCATCCTTAGAGGACTTCAATTGTTCAACTTCACTTTTCAAAGATTTAATCTCATCCTCTAACATCTCTACATGCAAATCATCTACATCCTCATCCCTAGAGGACTTCAATTGTTCAACTTCTAATTGCAATGATTTAACCCTATTTATTGACTTCTTCAGCATATTAGTTAAGCATACAATTGCTCTATAACATTTCTCAAGTTCGGGAGTAGTTACCTCTTCATCATCCGAAGATGATGAAGCCGCGTTTGAGGAATCGGAGGATTCATCATTGCTTTCTTCTCCAAGAGCCATGAGTGCCACATGCCGTGTGCTCTTCTCCTCCTTCTCTTCATCGGATGAACTTGAGGAGGATTCATCCCAAGTGGCCTTCTTCTTCCTCTTTGACTTTTCCTCCTTCTTCTTGGATTTCTCCTCCTTCTTCTTTAGCTTCGGGCATTCACTCATGAAGTGCCCTTTCTTGCTACACTCAAAGCAAGCAACATTATTCTTATCAAACTTAACTTCACTTGGGTTACCTTTACCCTTGAAGCATCGACCCTTCCTCATCATTCTTCTAACGAAATTGTGTAGCGACCCGCCTTCTCTACCTTAGGTGGACCGTTACTTTGTCTACTTCTTGACTCTAATGCACGACTTAAAATGCGGAACTTTCTTAAACTTTTTTTTTGTATTCAAATCTATCTAAGAATGATATTCTAACTTTAATAGTCATGCATTTAAACTCATCACACAAGGTTCTATAACATTACTGAAGCATTATGGAATATGAATGTAACTTTTCGAAGCATATTTAAAGCAATAAAACTTAATTCAAAAGGAAACTAACAACATCTTGGCACATGATGATATTCTAACTTTAATAGTCATGCATTTAAACTCATCACACAAGGTTCTATAATATTACTAAAGCATTATAGAATATGAATGCAACTTTTCTAAGCATATTTAAAGAAATAAAGGCTTAATTCCAAAGGAGACTAACAACATTTTGGCACATGCATCAAATAGCTCCATCAAGGTACCGATATTCAAAACTACTCATGCTCATACTCATCCAATACAATCATAAGGATACGTATACTAAATAGAATGACATGTAATCTTTACTCGTGGTTTTAATACATGCAGAATATCTAAAACGCAAATACTTGGATAAATTCTATGTGATCTAACTTAAACTAAGAATTTGTGACAAATGCACTTTAAGTCTTTTATTCATCTTGTCCCAAGGACCTCTCCAAGGTCAGCCACCACACACACGTCACTCAGCACCGCCTCGTCGCCTTCCTTCAGAATTGCTTGCCTTTACCTTTACCTGCAGCAAGAGGAAATGCAACTAATAAGCATAAAGCTTAGCAAGTACTATCTAGCTCACAAAATCTCGAAATGTGCAAGCATGCTTTTTAAACAATGTGAAATCACATGAGATACTTTTATGCTTAAAGGAAACACTAAACATGTATAACTCAAAACATGCATACTCAAGCATTAATAAGTCTTAACTCACTTTTTCTTGGCTTAACTTGAAACTTTAGCAATTCTTTAACTTTAAATCTTTCTTTAACTTTTAGAAAACTTCCTTAAACTTTAGAAAAACTTTGCTAAAGCATATACTTGAAAATAATAACTCACTTGGATCCACTTAAGACGTAAGTACCATCTTATGCGCGTTCCCTAAAAGGTTGGGGTAGCGAGCCACCAATCCTAATAGAGCAGACCTTGGTCTACCAGGGCCAAGACCTTGGAATTGGACACCTGGATTTCTTTAACGACGCCCTTGGACGCCGGGTACTGACCTTAGAAAATAAAATACTTACTTTTTCTTATTTTGAATGCCTTGGCATTTTAACGAGCACCTTGTATGCCCAAATCCCTAAGTCTTGACTTTTGGGGATTTCTTAAGGCCTTGGCCTTTTCTTTTCTTATCTTCATCTTCTCTTTTCTTTTCTCATGCCTTTTCTTAGACCCTAACCTCATATAGGGTACTTAATCGAACTCATACAAGCATAGATTAAACTAGGATTACATGCAAAATCATAAACTAAAGGAAAATTGCATTTTTAACTTTCTAACGGGAAAAACTTGCGGAAAACCGCCTCTTACTGCAGGTGAGCAGTACTTATCTCGATATCTTGGACTTACAACCAAGAACGACATCGGAGGTTCCGGAGAAACTCGGAGTCTCGGAGATTTCTTCGCGCTCACGCGTTCCTCTCGTCGCGGGGATTCCGAATATCGGAAAATCTCTCGGAGGAGAGCCTTGGCCGGCCACCGGAGGAAGGTCCTAGGGCTTGGTGTGGTTTCGCCCAAGAGGAGAGAGGGGGCGGCGTGCGTGAGTTTGGGCGAGGAAGAGGGTTTTGGTGGAGAGAAAATAAGATTTCTCTCTTTAATTATCTATTTATACTTAGGGTATTTAAGTCTAATTTATAACTTAACTTAATATCTCTCTATTTTCCTTCAGCACACCCCTGCTGGGGCTCCTGGTTAACCCGCCCAACTTAAGTCGTTGGTCCCATGGGAGGTCTCGGGTTCAAAACTCGTCCAGGCAACTTTTTTGCAGAAAACACTATTTCTTTTAATAAAAATACTAAACGGACTCGAAAAATTCCATAAAATATTCTAAAAACTTCTAAAAATATCTAGAATATTTCTAAAATATTTTTAAATAGTTCTAAGGACTTTAAGAACTTCAATATGGAAATTTCGGGGCATTACAATCCCCCATACCTTATAAAAAGTTCATCCTCGAACTTAAAAAAATTCTGGATATTTTTCTCTCATGCTGTCTTCATGTTCCCAAGTAGCTTCCTCATGCTTTTGATTCTGCCAGATGACCTTCACTAGTGGCACTTCTTTATTTCTTAATCTTTTAACTGCTTTGTCCACTATCTGTGTCGGTCTGCTCTCATAGCTAAGATCTTCTTGGATCTGTACTGACTGAGGCTGAATCACTTGGCTAGGATCGTGAATACACTTCTTTAGCATAGAGACATGAAAGATACTGTGGATAGCTGACATATCCTCTGGTAAGTCCAGCTCATATGCTACCTTACCAACCCACTTTATGATCTTGTAGGGTCCTATGTAGCGAGGACTTAGCTTGCCCTTTTTGCCAAATCTCATCACTCCCTTCATAGGAGCGACCTTGAGGAATACTGAATCTCCAACTTGGAATTCCAGTGGCCTACGGCGTGTGTCAGCATAACTTTTCTGTCTACTCTGGGCAGTCTCAATCCTCTAGCGGATCGTCTGGATAGCCTGAGTGGTCTCATCTATAAGCTCAGTCTGGCTGCCTAGTTCTGACTTCGTCTCTTTCTTTTCACCAGCTTCTTGCCAACATATGGGTGATCTACATTTTCTGTCATACAATGCCTCATAAGGTGCCATCCTGATGGTGGCCTGGTAGCTATTGTTGTAGGCAAACTCAGCTAAGCACAGAAATTTGCACCAACTACCTTTAAAGTCCAACGCACAAGCCCTGAGCATGTCTTCTAGAATCTGATTTACTCTCTCTGTTTGCCCATCTGTCTGGGGATGGAAAGCTGTGCTGAACTGAAGTCTGGTGCCTAGAGCCTCCTGAACACACCTCCAAAAATGGGAGATGAACCGCCCATCTCTGTCGGAAACGATCGACTTCGGAACTCCGTGAAGNTATCTCTGGTATATTATTCAATGCATGGAGATCCAACAACAATCATACGTGGCAAGAAATTGAAAGTGAGGTGTTTATTTTGTCAAAACAGAGTACTCATATATTTTATTTGAGAAGATGTAATATTAATTCAAAAAATAAGATATATTAGAATTAATATGTATATCTAGTATGTAGGTTTTTTACTTCGGCAATTTACCAAAGGGCGTACCTAAGAATTGGAAATTACCAATTCCGTATCATAGTTTCTATTTTACCAAAGGGCGCATGTCTTTATGTAAACTTCCTCTTATACCCCTCTTTTAAGTACTGTCTTTCTCTTTCTCTCTCTCAGTAACAAATTTCGAGACGTCTGTGCACATGCTTGTTTAGACTTTTATTTTAAAATAATATATTATGGAATCGGCGCTAAAAACGAAAGGTAAAAACTAAAAAATATTTCAGTTTTCAAACTTGATTAATATATAAATATTTTTTAATATTTCAGTCGATTCGTTAAAATTTTGATTAATATATAAATATTTTTCAAATAAAAACGTAAGGTAAATGATTTTTTTAAATTTGATTAATATTAACTAATATATTTAATAATATTTAATAAATATATTAATATATAAAAAAATTTAAAAAAAATATAACTGTGGGCCTGAAATAAAACATTTCAGGCCCACGCTGGGCCTGAAATGTTTTATTTCAGGCCCACGTTGGGCCTGAAATGTTTTATTTCAGGCCCAGCGTGGGCCTGAAATGTTTTATTTCAGGCCCACGTTGGGCCTGAAATGTTTTGTTTCAGGCCCACGTTGGACCTGAAATCTTTTGATTTCAGGTCCGACGTGGACTCAATTTTTTTTCTATTTTAAAAATATATTAATATATAAAAAAAACGTATCAAAACACTTAATTTCAGATTCAAACGCAGGGCCTGAAGTCATCCCAGGAGGATCTGAAGTCAAATAACTTCAGATCCTATAAATAATTAATTTAATAAATAATAATTAAATATAAAAAAATATTTTTAAAATTAAAAAAAAATTTAGTGCCATGGGGCCTGAAGTCTAATGACTTCAGGCCCAAGGAGGGCCTGAAGTCATCAGACTTCAGGCCCTCCATCAATTTTATAAAAATATATAAAAAAAAATTTTATAAAAAAGTTTAATATATAATTACATATTATATAGGGGTGGTTTACGTATATCAGTAAGTTTGGGTGTCGAAACATCTAATAGGAGTGGTCTAGGAGATGAGATTTTGGGTGCCGAAATATCTAATCTTGCTGTATCACCAATGTTATAAGAGTGGTTTAGGTATATCAGTGAGTTTTGAGCAAAACTCACTGATAGACCTACCATATTTGGAATTCTGAAAACTCTATATCAGTAGACAGGGTTGAGCTAGGAGATGAGATTTTGGGTGCCAAAACATCTAATCTTGCTGTATCACCAATGCTATAGGAGTGGTTTAGGTATGTCAGTGAGTTTTGAGCAAAACTCACTGATAGACCTACCATATTTGGAATTCTGAAAACCCTATATCAGTAGACAGGGTTGAGCTAGGAGATGAGATTTTGGGTGCCGAAACCTCTAATCTTGTTGTATCACCAATGCTATAGGAGTGGTTTAGGTATATCAGTGAGTTTTGAGCAAAACTCACTGATGGATCTACCATATTTGGAATTCTGAAAACTCTATATCAGTAGACAGGGTTGAGCTAGGAGATGAGATTTTGGGTGCCGAAACCTCTAATCTTGCTGTATCACCAATGCTATAGGAGTGGTTTAGGTATATCAGTGAGTTTTGAGCAAAACTCACTGATGGACCTACCATATTTGGAATTCTGAAAACCTTATATCAGTAGACAGGGTTGAGCTAGGAGATGAGATTTTGGGTGCCGAAACATCTAATCTTACTGTATCACCAATGCTATAGGTGTGGTTTAGGTATATCAGTGAGTTTTGAGCAAAACCCACTGATGAACCTACCGTATTTGGAATTCTGAAAACCCTATATCAGTAGACAGGGTTGAGCTAGGAGATGAGATTTTGGGTGCCGAAACCTCTAATCTTGTTGTATCACCAATGCTATAGGAGTGGTTTAGGTATATCAGTGAGTTTTGAACAAAACTCACTGATGGACCTACCATATTTGGAATTCTGAAAACTCTATATAAGTAGACAGGGTTGAGCTAGGAGATGAGATTTTGGGTGCCGAAACCTCTAATCTTGCTGTATCACCAATGCTATAGGAGTGGTTTAGGTATATCAGTGAGTTTTGCTCAAAACTCACTGATGGACCTACTATATTTGGAATTCTGAAAACCCTATATCAGTAGACAGGGTTGAGCTAGGAGATAAGATTTTGGGTGCCGAAACCTCTAATCTTGCTGTATCACCAATGCTATAAGAGTGGTTTAGGTATATCAGTGAGTTTTGCTCAAAACTCACTGATATACCTAAACCACTCCTATAGCATTAGTGATACAGCAAGATTAGAGGTTTCGGCACCCAAAATCTCATCTCCTAGCTCAACCCTGTCTACTGATATAGTATTTTCAGAATTTCAAATATAGTAGGTCCATCAGTGAGTTTTGAGCAAAACTCACTGATATACCTAAACCACTCCTATAGCATTGGTGATACAGCAAGATTAGAGGTTTCGGCACCCAAAATCTCATCTCCTAGCTCAACCCTGTCTACTGATATAGAGTTTTCAGAATTCTAAATATGGTAGGTCCATCAGTGAGTTTTGCTCAAAACTCACTGATATACCTAAACAACTCCTATAGCATTGGTGATACAACAAGATTAGAGGTTTCGGCACCCAAAATCTCATCTCCTAGCTCAACCCTGTCTACTGATATAGAGTTTTCAGAATTCCAAATATGGTAGGTCCATCAGTGAGTTTTGCTCAAAACTCACTGATATACCTAAACCACTCTTATAGCATTGGTGATACAGCAAGATTAGATCTTTCGGCACCCAAAATCTCATCTCCTAGACCACTCCTATTAGATGTTTCGACACCCAAACTCATTGATATACCTAAACCACTCCTATATAATATGTAATTATATATTAAACTTTTTTATAAAAATTTTTTTATATATTTTTATAAAATTGATGGAGGGCCTGAAGTCATTAGACTTCAGGCCCCATGGCACTGAATTTTTTTTAATTTTAAAAATATTTTTTTATATTTAATTATTATTTATTAAATTAATTATTTATAGGATCTGAAGTTATTTGACTTCAGACCCTCCTGGGATGACTTCAGGCCCTGCGTTTGAATCTGAAATTAAGTGTTTTGATATGTTGTTTTATATATTAATATATTTTTAAAATAGAAAAAAAATTTGAGTCCACGTCGGACCTGAAATCAAAAGATTTCAGGCCCAACGTGGGCCTGAAACAAAACATTTCAGGCCCACGCTGGGCCTGAAATGTTTAAATAAAACATTTCAGGCCCAACGTGGGCCTGAAATAAAACATTTCAGGCCCAGCGTGGGCCTGAAATGTTTTATTTCAGGCCCACAATTACATTTTTTTTAAATTTTATTTATATATTAATATATTTATTAAATATTATTAAATATATTAGTTAATATTAATCAAATTTAAAAAAATCATTTACCTTACATTTTTACTTGAAAAATATTTATATATTAATCAAAGTTTTAACGAATCGGCTGAAATATTAAAAAATATTTATATATTAATCAAGTTTGAAAACTGAAATATTTTTTTAATTTTTACCTTTCATTTTTAGCGCCGATTCCATAATATATTATTTTAAAATAAAAGTCTGAACATGCATGTGCACGGACGTCTCGAAATTTGTTACTGAGAGAGAGAATGAGAAAGACAGTAGTTAAAAGAGGGGTATAAGAGGAAGTTTACATAAAAGCCTGCGCCTTTTGGTAAAATAGAAACTATGATACGGAATTGGTAATTTCCAATTCTTAGGTACGCCCTTTGGTAAATTGCCCTTTTTACTTTTATATAAATTTAACAAGGATCAAAATTTATGAATTATGTTTGCATATTTTCTATTTTAATTATATAACATATTTTTAGTTCAATAATAAAAGATTGATGAGTGGACTTTCATTGTATTTTAATTAAGGTTATTTAAAAGGGTTTAATTAAGTAATTCGGGATGTAAATATAATTGATAATGATTTTGTAAATAGAAAAATAAATATTTATACATTTTGTTAAAAAATTATATTTTAAAAAAGAGTAGACTTTTTTCTCTACTAAAAAGTGTTGTTTTGTAAAAAAAAATGAATGCAATTTAAACGTTACAGAAGCATTGTCTTTATAAAAAATAACAATGTTGTTTAAACGTTGTTTTTGAATAGACTCTTAATAATAGTATTTTTAACAATATTTTTTTAACCACATAGATAACATATAAAAATATTATTTTTTAAATTTTTTTCTTTCGTCAGAAATTATATTTATTTTATTAATTACATTATTTAACGACACCAGAGAATAATTTTTTGATAAAGAAAATTTTATTAAAATATCTATCCGCTTAAGATAAAAGTCGAAGGCATATATAAATTTTATTTATTTATTTTGAACTCTACTTTTTAAAAAGCTTGGAATTGGCTCTGAAAATTTGCTGGAAAATGTGTCGACCAACTTGCTCTCTTTGTCCATCTTTTAGCATTCAAATTGTAGCTGTTTTATGTAAACCTTTACATGAAGCCAACAAATACCATCAGCTAGAATATAATCTAGCTTTTGTTCCTATGACATTGAAGAATTTAAACAAAATTTTATATAGATATGAACAAAAGAACAAAAGTAAGAATTTATTCATGTTCATTCGTATATACAAATAAATAAGTATAAATACTTATTTATTGAAAAAATATAAATATGATTTGGATTAGGATTTTTTAATAGAAAAAATATAATGTTTTGGATTTTTTTCATCAACAGTGAAATAGGAAAGCGTTATTATGAGGAAAAAATGGAAAAAAATAATTGATTTGATCAATTCGAAAATGGACTCTTTGTTTAGGTAATACGCAAAATTAAATATGCAATAAGATCGAGTTGTGATACTAAAAATAGAATTTTTTGGCTTACCAGACAACTGATTTTCTTTCAATTTACTATAATATTTGACAAGACTTACCCGAATCCAATCTGATTTTACCCAATTAGGAACGAAGACGGAATAATCAAATCGGAGAATATTCCAGTATCAACAAATCAATTGGTTACCATAACTGACCTACCTTAATCATTTTTATTTTTATTTTCTATTTCAGCATCCCTTTCCTCTACGTCACCATTCTCATCGCGCTGCGTTCCATTTCTTGCTTTGCATTCCTTCTCTGGATTAACGGCCCACTCAGACAAGAGGGAGAAGCAGCGGAAAGCTAACCATGTCGATTCTTTCGTTCGTTGCTGTGCTCGCCGAGGAGGCCATCGTCGCCCTTCATGGCTTCTCCGCTGCATTCCATTTTGTCTTCCTCCTCGCCTTCGCATTCTTCTGGCTCCGACCGACCTCAGAGCACGCCGGCAGCGCCAAACAGCGTGCAGAGCGGCGCACGTCTCTGTTCCAGAGATTGCTGATCTCCGCCTGCGCCGTCGTTGGAATGTTTTATCTCTGCCTTTCCGTGCTCACCTTTGTCTGGTATCAGGACGGTCGGCGATGGCAGCGCGACCAGGCTGTGGCCCTCGCCGATGCCGGGCTTCGCGCGGCTACTTGGCTCACAACTGCCACTTACCTCGCTGTCGGCCTCGGCTCCCATCGCTTTCCGGCGTTTCTTAGGATTTGGTGGGGATTGTCCTTCCTTATGTCATGTTCCTCCCTCGCCGTTGATCTCTTCTACCTGAGAAAACGAGATGCTTTGTCGATTCCCGCTTGGGCGTTCGATATCGTTTCCGCGCTGTCAGCTTTTATCGTCAGTTCTGCTGCCTTCTTTGGGAACAGTCGTGAGGAGATAGCGGTGTCTGATACCGAGGAGCCGCTGTTGAACGGCGTCTCTGCGAATGCAGAGAGTTGCGCGGGAAACACCTCCCTTTTCGCCAATGCAGGATTCCTCAGCACGCTCACCTTCTACTGGATTGGCCCGCTGCTCGCCGTCGGCAACCGGAAAACCCTCGACCTCGCCGATGTGCCGCATCTGGAGCCGCGAGATTGCATCGACGGAATCTTTCCCGTATTCAGAACCAAACTCGATTCCTGCCCCGTTACCGGCAGCGCTTCTTCCGTAACCACATTCCAGCTCGCGAAGGCGTTGCTCCTTACCACGTGGCAGCAAGCGGTGGTCACGGCCGGTTACGCGATCGTTTACACCTTCGCCACCTACGTGGGCCCTTACCTCATCGACTTCCTCGTTCGGTACCTCAACGGCGAGCCTCTGTTCGCCGGCGCTGGCTACTGGCTTGTGGCGACCTTCGTTGTGGGGAAGCTCCTGGAGTGCCTGTCGCAACGGCACTGGTACTTCCAGTTGCAGCAAGCCGGGATCAGAATCCGCGCCGCTCTCATCGCCATCATCTACCAAAAGGGGCTCACCTTGTCAAGCCGATCGAAGCAGAGCCAGACCAGCGGTGAGCTCATCAATTTGATGAGCGTCGACACAGACCGAATCGAGCTCTTCAGCTCGTACATGCACCAGCTCTGGTTGGTTCCCTTGCAGGTCGCGCTCGCCTTGCTCATCTTGTACACCAACTTGGGCCTCGCTGCTGGCGCCGCACTGCTGGCCACGGTCTTGGTGATGCTGGCCAATGTACCTCTCGGGAAGATGCAGGAGAAGTACCAGGGAAAGGTGATGGAGTGCAAGGATACGAGAATGAAGGCGACGTCGGAGATTTTAAGGAACATGAGAATTCTCAAGTTGCAAGGCTGGGAGATGAAGTTCTTAGCGAAAGTAATCAAGCTGAGGAAGAACGAGGAGAGCTGGTTGAGGAAATTGGCCTACACGTTGGCTATGACAAGCTTTGTCTTCTGGGGGGCGCCCATATTTGTGGCGGTCGTCACTTTTGGATTCTGCATGCTAGTAGGGATTCCATTATCGTCAGGGAAGGTCCTCTCGGCGCTGGCGACCTTTAGAGTGTTGCAGGAACCCATCGACAACCTCCCTGGCATGGTATCTGTGATCATCCAGACCAAGATTTCTCTTGATCGAATTGCTTCATTCTTATGCCTCGAAGAGCTGCAATCGGATACCATAGAAAGGCTTCCTAGTGGAATTTCCAAGATCAGAGCAGAAGTGGTAAATGGAAGCTTCTCGTGGAATGACTCTCCGGATGCTCCGACCTTGAAGGATTTGAACTTCAAAGTGCTGCAAGGCATGAGGGTTGCTGTTTGTGGCACTGTTGGTTCAGGGAAATCGAGCTTGTTGTCGAGCTTGTTAGGCGAGGTGCCCAAGGTCTCTGGAAGTGTTAGGCTTTGTGGCACAACTGCTTATGTACCCCAGTCGCCTTGGATACAGAGTGGTAAGATTCAAGATAACATTTTGTTTGGCAAGGAGATGGATCGGGAGAAGTATGAGAAGGTGCTTGAAGCTTGCTGTTTGAAGAAAGACTTGGAGATCCTGGCATTTGGAGATCAGACTGTGATAGGAGAGCGGGGCATCAACTTGAGTGGGGGACAGAAGCAAAGGATTCAGATTGCTCGGGCTTTGTACCACGATGCTGATATTTTCTTGTTTGATGATCCTTTTAGCGCCGTAGATGCTCACACAGGAACCCATCTCTTTAAGGTACGCACCTTTTTCTTCCTAATCTCGTAGGGTGTTATGAACACACATGTGAATGCTTTGTTCCTATGCTTATGATTGGTGCTCAAGAATGAATATAAACTTAACATTCATGCATCAACGGTCATATAATTGTCAACCATATCAATTTTTTTTTTACCAAAATAACTCTGCCCTTGATTGCATCTATGATTTAAGTTTGCACGTTCAGTCCATTAGGCAGTGTTGCTTGCCTGCGGTTGAGAATTTTAATATGCTTTTATCTTTACTTATTAAAGACCTTTATCTAGCATTAGCAGATTAAGGTACTGCTTCCCTCCAACTTCAATGATGATGTTTTGCTTTGTTTAAACTATTAAACAGTCAGCTAGTAAGATGAAACAATTGCCATGTAGTCAAATTAAAAGCCGGCACATGATTTGATCTCTTTCTTTCTTTCTTTTATTTTTTGTTTTCTTTGTGATCTAAGTATTCTTATGGTATTTTTTTTAGCAAATTCAGTCTTTTGTTAGCATAGGGATTATTAGCACACTCAATTTAAAGGCATCTTTCCTCTGTTTCTCATTATCTTCTGAATTGCAGGAGTGTTTGCTTGGTCATCTAGCTTCAAAAACAGTAATATATGTCACCCACCAAGTGGAGTTCTTACCTTCAGCTGATCTTGTCCTGGTGATTTATGCTCTTTTCTTTCCTTTTTCCTTCATGATTTTTCATCATGTGATTGCTCCATAGGCTTCTTTGGGAACTTAGCAAAATGTTGCTTTCTAATTCATAGTGCATGAAAGATGGAAGGATTGTACAAGCAGGCAAGTATAATGACGTGCTAAACTCAGGGACAGAATTCAGGGAATTGGTTGGTGCCCACAAGGATGCTTTGGCAGCACTGGACTCCATTGAGCTTGGCGTTGGTGCTCCCAATAACAATGCACTAGTTGATGACGACGACACAAATATTGGTGCAGGAGCTCCCAGCCAAGGTGTCAACAGTGATGCACAAAATGGTAAGGTTGATGAAACCTATAGCCAAACGGGACAACTTGTTCAAGAAGAAGAGAGGGAGAAAGGCCGTGTTGGATTTTGGGTCTACTGGAAGTATGTGACGATGGCCTATGGAGGAGCTCTTGTTCCTCTAATTTTGTTGGGACAAATTCTGTTTCAAGTTCTTCAAATTGGAAGCAATTATTGGATGGCATGGGCAGCTCCCGTCTCAGAAGATGAGCAACCTCCTGTTAATGGATCAGTGCTCATCTATGTTTATGTTGCACTGGCTGTTGGAAGCTCCTTTTGTGTACTTGTGAGAGCTATGCTGCTTGTAACAGCTGGATACAAGACAGCAACGCTTTTATTTAACAAGCTGCATAGCTGCATTTTCCGTGCTTCTATGTCGTTCTTTGATTCCACTCCTAGCGGCCGCATCCTTAATAGAGTATGTGATTTAGTAAATCATCCCTAGCAGTAGAATTTTGTTTGCATGTGTCAGCTTTCATCACTGTTTGCACTTTTTCTTTTGCAGGCATCAACGGATCAAAATGCTGTGGACACCACTATTCCTTACCAAATTGGTGCAGTTGCATTTACTTTCATTCAACTTGTTGGGATCATTGCAGTCATGTCGCAAGTTGCATGGCAAGTATTCATTGTCTTTATTCCTGTGATTGCAACCTGCATTTGGTATCAGGTATTAACCTTTGCTTGTTTTTCCTGCTAAGGTTGTTTTTCTTCATTTTAACTTTGCCGTTGATTTCTGTAGTTAAAGCAAATGTTTCAGGAATTTGACAACACAGTCAATATTGGTTATAATTGTTGTATATATGGAGCTTAATGATGGTCAAGATTATATAGCCATCCCCCAATAATTAAAACAAATAGAACTCTGACTTTTTTTTATGCTGCTGTTGTAGAATTTGAACCTAAATTTCATTCCTCAACTTCTAAGTCTGTTATTACTAAAACCCAAGTAGTTTGTAGGGAAAGAAAGGCATCTGAGGTTTTAGTATTCTATGCCTAAACAAGTACATCTGTTTATACACCATACACTAGCATTAAGGTTGGTCCATGGTGAAACAGGATTTAAGGGTTTGAGTCATGTAAATCACCTTTCGGTGTGCATGGATAAGAGAGCTACATATTTTTATTCACAGGGTTGGGCTTTCTTTTTGCTTGTCTTGCTTACTCTCTAAAAGCAAACTACTTAATATTCAACCAGTGCTGTTAGTCATAAAGTGTGCTCTAGGATATGCATGTTATTGTGCTGATTGTTTGATTCATCTCCTTTTGATACACTGAGGCACTTCTAGGCTAATAGACAAATGATAGCTTTAACAGAGGAGAAATAGATGAAACTTGTGCCTCCCAGTAAGAACATATAGATAGTAGCCAAAAACTATCAATAACCCTGGCAAAAGTTCCCAAGAAGAGGAGGGAGATGTTTTGTGTAAGCCACAGTACAAGATAAAGCACAAGAAATTTTAAAAGAAATCAAAATGACATAAGTTATCCCTAGGAAGCAAGCAATAAAGGATTGTGATCTATTGTGTCCGAGGGGGATTCTTGGTACCCAGGACTTCTAAATTAGAATTGATTTACTTGTTAGCATTTTCTAGTTGACATTTAGTTTCTCGTATTCAAACAAGTTTTTTTTTTCTTCAATCTCTATTCGTCTAACAACAGTTCATATGATATGATTTACTTTTCCAAAATGGTGGCAACGTTATTAACTCTGATGTTGTTTCTTTTCCCTTAAATGTTCACTTGCTAATCATGCATTTGTCCTATTCTTGAAGAATTATTACATAGGTACAGCTAGAGAACTGTCCAGGTTGAATGGTGTGTGTGAAGCTCCAATCATACAACATTTCTCAGAATCATTGTCTGGATCAACAACAATAAGAAGCTTTGATCAGAATCAAATATTTATAAAATCTAATTTCCACCTATCAGATCAGTTTTCTCAACTGAAATTCCACACTGCTGCTGCGATGGAATGGCTTTGCTTTCGTCTGGATATGTTGTCGTCGCTTATGTTTGCCTTTTCTTTAGTTTTCTTAATCTCTATGCCAAGAGGGGTGATTGATCCTGGTAATTTCCCAGCCGACAGTTCAGTTCTATATTACTCATGGACTAATCTCTACCATTTTGGACTCACATCCTCTTCTTTTCAGGTATTTCTGGCCTTTCTGTTGCATATGGACTTAACCTTAATATGCTACTAGCCTGGTTCATGTGGAGTCTCTGTCAACTTGAAAACTCAATGATATCAGTCGAGCGAATAATGCAGTATATGACCATCGACAGTGAACCACCTCTCTCGATAGAATCAAATAAACTGGACTCAAGTTGGCCATCCAATGGAGAAATTGAACTTCATAATTTACAGGTAACCCCAACCCTATGTAAAACAAACAAGTTCTTTCCAGTTCCCTCCAAGTAATTGGGATTTGTGGCTTCTTGTTATTTCTTATTGAGTGATAAATGATCATGCGTGGCATTCTCATATCTTTTACTCTTCAGTTTCTTCTCTTTTGTATCTGTTGGTCCTATCCTATTCCATTATCTAGTTTTTCTAAAGTGCTGATATGATGACTCAGGTTCGCTACAGAGCAGACATGCCTTTAGTATTGAGAGGTCTGACTTGTACTTTTCCTGGAGGAATGAAAACTGGAATTGTTGGAAGAACTGGAAGTGGAAAATCTACCCTAATACAAGCACTCTTCCGCATAATTGATCCAGCAGTTGGCCGGATAGCTATTGATGGGATCGACATTTCCACAGTAGGGCTTCACGATCTAAGGTCAAGACTAAGCATAATCCCACAAGACCCAACGATGTTCAACGGAACTGTTCGTAGCAACCTAGACCCCTCGGAAGAGTACAAAGATGAAGAGATATGGAAGGTGACTTGTTTTTACTCATGTCTTTGCCCTCAGTTGTTTATTTACTCTTGCACCCCAGCTGATCTAATTCAATGCAAATGTTTTAGGCCCTGGATAGCTGTCAGCTTGGGGAGGAAGTGAGGAAGAAAGAACTAAAGCTCGATTCTGAAGGTAAACGATCTTCACAATTAGATATAATAGTAGCTAGCTCATCATGATTTTGGCTTAAAGAGTTCTTCACAATTGAGCTAAGCCTATATTTGCTATTTACTGAATCTTCTCAGTGACTGAAAATGGAGAAAATTGGAGTGTTGGTCAACGCCAGCTTGTTTGTTTGGGTAGGGTGATTCTGAAAAAAAGTAAGGTGTTGGTTCTCGATGAAGCAACAGCTTCGGTGGATACTGCTACAGACAGTGTGATTCAAAAAACCCTGAGGCAGCAGTTTTCAGAGTCTACTGTGATCACCATTGCGCATAGGATAACATCTGTTCTTGATAGTGATATGGTTTTACTTTTAGATAATGGTAAGTTATCTATATTCATGTTCTTTGATACCTCATTATTCATCTCAAATGCAATTCCTTCTCTTCGACCAGGAGTCATTGTGGAGCATGATAAACCGGCAAGATTGTTGGAAAACAAGTCATCCCTATTTGCGAAACTAGTTGCAGAGTACACGATGAGATCAAGTTCAAGTTTTGATGACCACAATAAATGAAGACCATCACTTCGTCACCGGTCCCATGATTAGATGGCTTAAGTGGTCATCACGATCATAGGCATGGTTAGCCGTTAGCGTCATCCACAACAATTTGCTTGTATTTGATTCTCAACCAAGCATTCCAAATAAAACATATACAGTTTGCAATGTATTATTTTTAAAACCGTGTACAATAAGAAAACGCAAGAAACACTAACGCTACCACAACAAATAAACTAGTGTACTTAAAATTAACCGTAAACTTTTTATTCTACTGGTAATAAACGAGAGTGACAAAAAAAAAAAGACAAAAGGAAAAGAACCCTAACCGCGAAGATTAAAAAAAAAAAGTAAATGGACAACAAAGAAAAAAAATCAAAAGGACGCATTTTTTATTGGAATCCTTAAAAGGGTTTTCTTATCAAAAAATCATTCTATCCATCTCAGTTTTATTTTTATTTTCAAAAATATTCTTATTTTTATGATATTATAGCAATTATGTGATTATAACTGTGTTAGCAATTATGATCCTATAATTGTTATAATTACACAGACATAACATTTATGATGCTATAACTCTTGCAATATAATAATGCCCAATAATGGAAAGAAATAAATTAGATTGTACTAACTATGATTCGTAGTTATTATAATATAATATTAATTTGTATTAATCAGATATAATTTTTATAATTATGTAGCAGTTTTAATTTCATAATTACTATAATATAATATTGACAAATATTATAATTGTTATGATTTGTAATTGTTATAATATAATATTGATAGTCTTATCAGAGATGAAGTGTTTATATTATACTAGTCATAAATGGTAGCTACTATAATATAGTATTATTAGTATTCATTAGTTGAGGTGTTTATGTTATAGTAGTTTTGATTCTATAGTTGCTATAATAACTCTAAAAATAAAAATATTTTTGAAAATAAAAATGTGTGAAGATGGATGAGATGTTATTTTGATAATAAATGAAAAAAAGGACATTCTTTCGATGATTCTAAGAAAAAACAACATCTGTCCATGAGTTATAATATGATGGTAAAAAGTGAGACGGACTCTCTAAACAATGAAGATTTAAATCTTATATAGGGCACATTATACTTAGAGAGTTTGAAAAACTTATGACATTATACCCTATTTATGCTTTTCAATTTACTCTAATAATCAATAAAAAATTTCTATAGATTTGAATCGACCACTTCTAAAATTAGTCAGATAGTAATATTTCGATGATATCTAAATTATCATAATAATAATAATAATAACAACAAACACTTTTTTAGAAAAGCATAAAACATAAAAAAAACTATGAAATAGTTTGCTGAGTTTCTTAAAGCCCCTACCAACAACTGATAAAGCAGGTGAAAAATAATTTCAGTAATAATGAAAATAATCGGTTTTTTTACCGAACCTGCTAGGAAGTTTCAGAAATTAGATTTTTGAAATTATCAAATCACGTAGGTAATTTTTAAAAGATCTATGATAGGGAGAGTGAAAATCATAATGAATGATGTGGCATGACGTGACACTTTACATGCACACGTCTGATTATCGCTTGGACACCATCGACGTCCTTCGGCCGCCGCCCCGAATCAAACTATATCCTGGGGGGTACGGTGAACCCGTCGGAGATCGTGTATGCATGCAAGGTGTCACGTTATTCACCATGATTTTTACTCTCCTATTTTCACTCTGCCAATCATTATTCTTTTTAAAATACCAAATCATGTTCATTTCTCATTTTATCCGTAATTAGTTGATTGATAAAAATTTCAGATGACTGGTTTTCAGCAGTCGAGTGATTTTTTTATAGGTCGAATCAATTTCTCACTCTAAAATTCAATATTTTAACAAATCAGCCAACTAATATATTTTTTTAACAAAATTTGATTTTTAGTAAAATTAACTGATGGACTAAAACATCTCGGATTGAGATGAAACAGTTCTTATATGTTTGGCTAGTTCTCTGAATTATATGTATGTCCTTAAATATAAATTTGACCAAATATATTGGGAACAATGATTTTTTTTAACACGAATATATTCGAAAAATCTAATTCGTGTTCAAAAAAATTACTACTCAAAATCGACTGATGGACTAACGACCTTGGATTGAAATGAAACTAGTTCCTATATATTTAGTTAATTCTTCTAATTATATCCATGACCTTAAACATCAATTTGACTCAATATATTAAGAGCGGTGAATTTTTAAATATGAATGTGTTTCGAAAATCTAATTCATGTTAAAAATCATTGCACTCAATATATTAAGCCAAATCGATGCTTGAGCACATGAATATAATCAGGAGAATTAGAAAAATACATAGGAGCTAGTTTTTTATTAATCCGATATTGTTTGGTCCATCAATGATTTTGGGTAAAATTGGTTGATAGACCAAACATCCTCGAATAGACATGAAACTACATCTTATGTGTTCGATAAGTTCTCTTAATTATATTCATACCCTTAAATATCAATTTTACATAATATATTGAGAGCAATATTTTTTTTAAACACGAATATGTTAGAAATATCTAATTTGTGTTCAAAAAATCACTGTCCAAAATCGACTAATGGACCAAACGATCTTGGATTAATACAATACTAGTTCATATGTGTTCGGCTAGTTCTCTTGATTATATCTATGTTCTTAAATATCAATTTGACCTAATATATTAAGAGTAGTAAATTTTTGAACACAGATGGTTTAAAAATTTAATTCATGTTAAAAAAATCATTACTCTCAATATATTAAGTCAAATTGATCTTTGAGGGCATGAATATAATTAGGAGAATTAGACGAACACATAAGAGCTAGTTTCATATCAATCCAATGTTATTTGGTCCATTAGTCAATTTTGGGTAAAATCGACTGATGGACCAAACATCCTCAGATTGATATGAAACTACTTCCTATGTATTCAGCTAATTCTCCTAATTATATTCACGCTCTCAAATATCAATTTGACCTAATATATTGAGAGCAGTATTTTTTTTAAATACGAATGTGTTCGAAAAATCTAATTCGTGTTCGAAAATTCACTACTTTCAATATATTAAGTCAAATTGATATTTGAGGGTATGAATATAATAAGGAGAATTGATAAATACATACGAGCTAGTTTTATGTTAATTTGAGATCGTTTGGTCCATCAGTCGATTTTGGATAAAATCGATTGGACCAAATATCCTTGGATTAATATGAATCTAGATTTTATGTGTTCGTCTAATACTCTTAGGGTGCGTTTGGTTCAAGTTATCATATATAACCTTGGTTATGTGATTACCAAGTAATCACATAACCAAGGTAATGGGGAATGAAAGATAACCTGAAGTTGTTTGGTTCAACTTAGATAATCAAATAAAATCTTGTTTGTTTAGAGGTAATAGTCTATAACTTAATATAATATTTTACCATATTACCCTTTAGAATTTATTTAGATAATTTTATTAAAATTTAAATTAAATTTATTTATTTTTTCTATTTAATATATTAAAAATATAATTAAAATATAAAATATAAAATATTTTAATTTAGTTGTTGGTCGCCGGTCATCGACGGTGGTCGTCGGTCACTGGTTGTCGCCGACCGTCGTCGGTCGTCGGTCGCCGGTCGACGGTCGTCGCCGGCCGATCGCCGGTCGTCGCCGGCCGATCGCCGGTCGTCGCCGGCGATCGCCGGTCGTCGCGGCCGATCGTCGGTCGTCGCCGGTCGATCGCCGGTCATCGCCGATCGTCGGTCATCGCCGGTCGCCGGTCGCCGGTCGTCCATCGCCGGCCGTCGTCGATCGTTGGCCGTCGCCGGTCGCCGATCGCCGGCCGTCGCCGGTCGTCGATCGCCGGCCGTCGCCGGCCGTCGCCGGTCGTCGATCGCCGGCCGTCGTCGGTCGTTGGTCGCCGGCCGCCGGCGGTGGTCGCCGGTCGTCGGTCGCCGGCGGTGGTCGTCGGTCGCCGGCCGTCGGCGGTGGTCGCCGGTCGCCGGCCGCCGGCGGTGGTCGCCGGTCGCCGGCGGTGGTCGCCGGCCGCCGGTGGTGGTGACCGTCGTTGTCAATCGTCGTTCGTGAATAACGCTTTCGAAAGTTAACAAATTGTAACGGTTATTTTCGTCTTAAATGTAAATATTGAAGGATAATTTTGGAAAAAAAAGTTGCATAACCCCGGAATCAAGAAAAACCTTACTTTCCTAAGGTTTTCCGATTCCTGGTTGCATGACCATTTTGCTGACGTGTCGGGCATCGATCATTACTTGGGAATCGCTCATTATCGAAACCAAACAAGGTTTTCGTTGATAACCTTGGATGGATAACCAAGGTTATCAAGGATAACCCCCAACCAAACGCACCCTTAGTTATATCCAAGTCCTCAAACATTAATTTTACTTAATATATTGAGAGCAATATTTTTTTTTAATATGAATGTGTTTGAAAAATCTAATTCGTGTTCAAAAAATTACTATAAAAAATCGGTTGATAGATCAAATTACCTTGGATTAATATGAAACTAGCTGTTATGTGTTTGCTTAATTATCCTGATTATATCCATGCACTAAAATATCAATTTGATTCAATATATTGAAAGCAAAGATGTTTTGTACATGAATTAGATTTTTCAAATACATTATGTTAAAAAAATTATTACTCTCAATATATTAAGTCAAATTGATGTTTGAGGGTCTGTATATAATCAAGAGAATTAGACGAATACATAGGAGCTAGTTTTATATTAATACAGATTAAATTTTTGGAATATATTCACATTCAAAAATCCATTGCTCTTAATATATTAGGTCAAATTGATGTTTGAGGGGGTGTAAATGATCAGGAGAACCAACATACCATATAGGAGCTAGTTTCATGTCATTCCGAGGTCGTTTGGTCTACCAATCAATTTTGTTCAAAATCGAATTTGATTAAAAAAACTAAAGCAATCAACCGATTTAAAAATCAGTAGACTAGTTTGTTTAAAAATTTGAAATTTAGATAAAGAAAAATCAATTCGACTGGTAAAAAAAATAATTGATTGTTAAAAATTAGTCGACTAATTTTTTTATAAGTCAACTAATTAAAGGTAAAATAAGAAATGAGTATGTGCTTTCGTTATTTTATAATTTATCTATGTGATTTAATACTTTTCTGAAACCTTTTTATATAGTTTGGTGAAAAGTCATAAAATATAATATAATGACAAATTACAAAAATGTAGGGGGGGAGTAAATGCTGAAAACTAAAAATCTATATTGTGAGGAACACACGTCTAACTATACCGACAAAACCATTTCTAAAATAAAGATAAATATAGAAAAAACATATTTATTTAATTCAGAAACATATCGCCCATAATTTGATTGGCATGACCTGAGATGGTCTCGGAGATTCTCGTCGTCATTTATTGGACCACCAGCACTAAGGGAAAAATGAGGCACCTGTGTTGGTCCCTCACATTTTGCATTGAAAGTCAAGTCGACTCACTTTGGAACCATCTCCGAGCTGTCAATTTAAATTGATCAATCAAATTAGTCTAACAAATAATTTAAATAGATTAAATTAAAATTTTAATAATTTATTTAAAAGTAGGGTTAATTCATATGGATTACTAGCTTAGGTAAATTGGTTCGTGACAGGTTGGAGTTTTTAATTTATGAAAAATTCCTCTAATTATTTTATTAATTTTTATTTATTCATATAATGAATATTTGATTAAATAGTTTAAATTATTACCGAACAAAACAAAGAAAAATATACTTTGATTATAAGGGATGAGATGAATTCCGAAGCTTTTTTTCCTTATTTTTGCGAACGGAATTTCATTGGTTTAATTTGGGACTCTCCGATAGATCTTTTATTTATCTATGTGATTTAATACTTTTCCAAAACCTTTTTATATACTTTTGGTAAAAAGTCATAAAATATAATATAACGACAAATTACAAAAATGTGGGAGGGGGGAGGGGGAGTAAATGCTGAAAACTAAAAATCTGTATTGCGAGGAACACACGTCTAACTATATTGACAAAACCATTCCTAAAATAAAGATAAATATAGAAAAACATATTTATTTAATTCAGAAACATATCGTCCATAATTTGATCGACATGACCAGAGATGGTCTCGGAGATTCCCGTCGTCATTTATTGGACCACCAACACTAAGGGAAAAATGAGACACCTGTGTTGGTCTCTCACATTTTGCATTGAAAGTCAAGTCGACTTACTTTGGAACCATCTCCGAGTTGTCAATTTAAATTGATCCATCAAATTAGTCTAACAAATAATTTAAATAGATTAAATTAAAATTTTAATAATTTATTTAAAAGCATGGTTAATTCATATGGATTACTAGCTTAGGTAGGTTGGTTCATGACAGGTTCGAGTCTTTAATTTATGAAAAATTCCTCTAATTATTTTATTAATTTTTATTTATTCATATAATGAATATTTGATTAAATAGTTTAAATTATTACCGAACAAAACAAAGAAAAATATACTTTGATTATAAGGGATGAGATGAATTCCGAAGTTTTTTTTCTTATTTTTGCGAATTGAATTTCATTGGTTTAATTTGGGACTCTCCGACAGATCTTTTATTTATCTATGTGATTTAATACTTTTCCAAAACCTTTTTATATAGTTTGGTAAAAAGTCATAAAATATAATATAACGACAAATTACAAAAATGTGTTTGGGGGGGGGGGGAGGAGGAGTAAATGCTGAACACTAAAAATCTGTATTGCGTGGAACACACGTCTAACTATATCGACAAAAGCATTCCTAAAATAAAGATAAATATAGAAAAACACATTTATTTAATTCAGAAACATATCGTCCATAATTTGATCGACATGACCTGAGATGGTCTCGGAGCTTCCCGTCGTCATTTATTGGACCACCAACACTAAGGGAGAAATGAGGCACCTGTGTTGGTCCCTCGCATTTTGCATTGAAAGTCAAGTCGACTCACTTTGGAACCATCTCCGAGTTGTCAATTTAAATTGATGCATCAAATTAGTCTAACAAATAATTTAAACAGATTAAATTAAAATTTTATTAATTCATTTAAAAGCAGGTTAATTCATATGGATTACTAGCTTAGGTAGGTTGGTTCGTGAGGGGGTTAATTCATATGGATTACTAGCTTAGGTAGGTTGGTTCGTGACGGTTCGAGTCAATCCACAAACTGAGATTTTTTTTTAAAATTAAAATCAAAATGAAAATTTTAATGAAATTTAAAAACTTCAAAATATATATATATATATATATATACACATGACCTTATATGAGCGGCCGTGAGCAATATCCGACGTGGGTGATCTGATAGGGCCAACATTTCATTTTTTTTTGATCTCTTTCATTTGCATGTAATAAATTTTCTCTCTTTCCTCTCTCATCTTCCTGCAATACCTTTTTATCTCTTTCATCTCTCATCTAGATACAATATTTCTTCTTTATACAACTATTGTAGCGTTGCTACAACATAATAGCTGCTACAACAGCTATAGCAACTACTATGTAGTAGCTGCTACAATAGTTGAAGCATCTGCTATAACTGTTGTAGTTATGTAGAAGCGGACAATTGTAGTAGCAACTGCTACAGTAGTTAATTATAACAACTTCTATATAGTAGTTGCTACAACAGTTGTAGCAGCTTTTACAACTATTGTAGCAACTACCATGTAGTAGCTGCTACAATAATTATAGCAGTTGCTACAATAGTAGCTACTACAATTATTGTAATAGCTATTATGTAGTAGCTTCTACAAATGTTATAGTAGCTATTATATAGTAGTTGCTACAATTACTGTAGCAACTGTTATAGCAGTTGTAGCAACTACTATATAGAAGTGACTACAATGATTGTAACAGCTACTACTATAATGGTCGTAGCTACTATGTAGAAGCTAGCTGCTACAATTGTTGTAGTAGCTGCTACAGTAACTATAATAGCTACTATGTAATAGCTGTTACAATTGTTATAACAACTACTATATAGTAACTGCTATAATTGTTATAGTAGTTAACTTCAACAGCTGCTACATCCATTGTATAGAGAATAAAATATATTGTATGCAGATGAGAGAGGAAAGAGATAAAAGTATTGAATATAGATAAGAGAGAAAAGAGATAAAAAATTTTGTATGCAAATGAGAGAGACATTAAAACAATTGGGTTTTAGCTGCGTCAGATTGTCCATGTCGGATTTCGCTCACGATCATGCAAGAAGCATTGGCAATATATCAAAACTCTCTCTCTCTCTATATATTTGGCCTCACCTAATCCGTCTCGAAATGGATTGGAGATCTTCAAATCCACCCCATGCCACTCTTTCATATGATGCATTTCTAATGCATGGGTCGGTCCACCTCACCATATATTGATCCATTTGACAGCAATGGACGACATGATGGACCATACAGTCGCATCGAAAGCCAAGTCAACACGACAACCCATTCGATAGCACGATTTTGCTGAAAGTTGCTCACTTAAAAGCTAGTAAATGACTAAGAAATAATATAGCTAGAGTTTTATATAGAATTTTATGTCTTTTTTTCTTTATTTTTTCCATCAAGCGATTAGATTATACATGGTTTGTAATTTTTTTTTTAATTTGTAACTTGTTAAAAATAAAAAAAAATCAACTTTAGTAAATTTAAATGGCCAATAAGTCATTTTAAGTATTTATTCTATTTTTATTTATTAATTTTTTAATTGAGTTTCAAGAAATTAAAAGTGCAAATGGAAATTTTTGCTACCAAATACAAAAACAAGGCAAAACACTTTAATTTAATTTTAGTTATTTTGCAATTGAACAGCTAAGTTTAAATCAGTTAAACTAAATAATTTCTAAAAAAATAGATAAAATTGACACATCTTTAATAACATACCAGAATATCAAATTTTCTCAAAATTTTTATCCCCATGGGATGGATTGATAGTTAATGTGTGAATGTTGTCATCAAGAGGTCTGGAGTCAAATCCTGATAAAGCCAAGCCAGTATACCGATCCTCCCCACGCGCTAGCCACAGCATCCGGGCTAGTAACCCCCGTGATTTACCTCCTCCGTATTAACCCTACGACAGATTGACGGGGGCGCTGAAGACGAGCAATTCGTCTTTTACTATCAAAATATCAAATTTTGAAATAGCAAATATTTGAATACATATTTGCCCTGTGATGTATATTTTAAATTAAATGGTTTGTCTCAAATTATACTCCTTACTACTAGAAAAAGTTAATATACATCATTTAAAAAATAATATTTTACAAGCCAGGACTAGTCGCGCCACGCCTTGAAATCCCTTCGCTGCTACCTGAAGTGAGCAGTGGTGTCGCGTCGATCTCAACCTCTACTCGGAGATGGTCTCCACCTTGTCTAGGTGCCGATCGCCACACGAGATCGATACCCTGGTCACCAATCTGACGGAGGGATGGCTTTATGTGGAGAACACCAAAGGGGTTCCCAGCTTGTTAGGGCTTTGATGGCCGATCGGCGATGGCACAGAAGGTTGAGATCGGATTTTACTTCGCGACGTGGTGGGCGCTAAATGTGGTGTTCAACATCTACAACAAGAAGGTTCTCAATGCCTTCCCCTACCCTTGGCTGTCCTTCACACCCTCCCTCGCTATCGGCTACCTCATAATGCTCGTCTTCTAGGCTGCTAGGTTTACCGAGCCGCTCAAGACCTACTTGGGCTTTTGGAAATCCCTAACTCCGGTAAGCGAAACAAATTGGGTTTTTTTGTCTTTGCCGATTCGTCCTCCGTGATTCCGTTGATACTCACGCCATTTGCAATTGCCGTGGAAGGTCCCAAGGTTTAGGCAGCCGATTGGCAGAAGGTCATCTCAGAGATTGGTCCTCAATTTATTTGGTAAAATTATTCTTTCTTCAGATTAATTTTGGTAAAACTATCTTTTCACTCATTTTTGGAATAGGTGGGTGGCAGCATAGAGTGTGTTCTATCATTTCTCCTAGTCAACAAATTTTGCAAGCGGTAGAAATTTCAGCAAGTTCATTAAGAATACTAATGCTAATCAGCAAAAGATATATCATTTTATCATTATTAGACTTTATTTACTTGTGCACTTTTAGACGGTCTTCTTGAAATACTCATCTTGGATCATTTGTTCCGCAATTGGTTTTGGGTCATTCACATAGGTTAGAGAACCACTTCAACACAAGTGCTTGCTTAAGTTCCATCCAGATTGGGTGATCGTTCTTAATGTAACATAGGGAGGTGCTTTCCTTTGGGTATGTAACTTGTACTGTTGTGTTTTTAAAATTGAAAATCATATTAAGAATTGCTCACTTTGTCACTATGCTTTTTTATCGAATTTTCATACAATGTAGCATTATATCTTTTGTGGCAACAATTTTTTACATTTCTTGTTTTGAATTGCCAAGAGTTAGGTTGTCAATGGTGGCTCCTAATAAGTCCATGCAAAATATTTGTGGATATGTATATAAAGCAGCATGAGTGTGAGAAATAAATAGAAGTTTGATCCTGCCAACCCAGATATGAAACTTGTAGATGAGGTGAAGTTTTCTCAAATAATACTTTACTGTTCCATATTTTTCCATTTTGTTCAAGTTTTATAATTTTTTTTCTTTAGGCTTTTCAGATCAAACTGCAAATACCACATTGTAGAACCATGATGCATCAATAAAGAAGCACTTGTTCTTGGTATACCTTCTATGATATATGCCTTCTTAAAGGCCTTGGAAACCTAGTTTTGAGGTTCATAAGCCACCTGTGAATTGTATTTAGCTTACAAAATGATTGATTATCCATCAATTCGAGTGGTCATGCCTTCAGCTTACAAAAATGCCCCCGACCAATTTCTGTTTGTTCATCAAAATGATTGATAATCTGGTGATGGTGATTCAGTGGTGGTAATTCAGCTTGGAACTCGCCGGATAATTATTGGTCATTCTTGAAGCTTGTACTGACACAAGCATCTCCCTGTCTCATTTTATTTGAGGCTTTCTTCTGTTTGCAATATGGATGAGTCTCATCTTATTGGTACTGAAGCTCAAGGATTGATTCAGTTTTGAGGAAAGTACTTCCTTCTCCTCAGCCTAGTTTGGGTTATTCTTAATTGCTAAATGTTGTAGTGCATTTAGATCTCTTTGCATATATTACTTGCTGTAATCACATCAAAGTGGCAGAAGCCAGTAGCTCAATTAATTGGTAATTCTTTTTTAGTTGAATTCTATAGACATGACATTTATTATATAATATCTTATTTCAAATTCATTTTTCCTCGCCACTGCTGCCACTACTAGCTAAGTTTTAGCTTGGCTTTCTATCGATCTATACATGGTTTCTAAATTCCTTCTCATATAATTACTATGTTTCACTTATGGTGACAACTGTTTCATCTTTCAATTTTTCTTTCATGTACGATTATAAGTTTAGAGATCCTTTTTCAGTAGTGTCATAAATATATTTTGCATTTGTACATTGCTACAAGCATCATATTATTTTAAACATGTACAGGTACCATTGGGGCTAGTTATTGGTATCATAAACATTGTACTATTAGTTGTTGAAGAGTTAAGTTGGAGGCATAAATGTTGTGCCATAAGGTAGAACTTAGGATGGATCTATTTTCTTTCACCTTTATTATTGTCACTTTTCTCGTTCCTACACAAGTTTATGTTGATTTGCCTTAACTATTCCCCTTTCATTGTTTCTGAACTTGTTAAAGACCTGTTCAACTTCTAAAGTGGCTTCAGTTAACTTTACGCATGAAGTGCTGGCAAAATTAATTTTTGATGATGAGGATTTGCATTATTATTCAATTGGTAGTTTAATGATGAGTACCAAACGCTGAGACTAGAGAAATTAATTATAAAGAATAATATTGACTTTCTAAACTCTAAACTAATATTGACATATAGTTCTTGATTAGCAGGCTAACTGTCTATGATTTTGAATGTTCACCGCTTCATCAAGAGAAATTCTATCTTGAATACTTTTCTCATTGTTTTCCTATTTTTTTTGTTGACTAGTTTTGGAATCTACAGGAATGGGCACAAAAGCGTAGACTAAAGATTATCTTCACGGAGAATCCAACAATCATACGTGGCAAGAATTGAAAGGGAGGTTTTTATTTTGTCAAAAGGAGGAGTCATATATTTTCGAAAAGATCAAAGATTCAATCAAGAAAGTAAGATATGTTGGAACTAATACCTATATTTAATAGGTAGGTTTTTACTTTTATATAAATTTAACAAAGATCAAAAGTTTATGAATTATGTGTACATATTTTTTTATTTCAATTATATAACACATTTTTAGTTCAATAATAAAAGATTGATCAATTGAACTTTCATTGTATTTTAATTAATGTTATTTATAAGGGTTTAATTAAATAATTTGGGGTATAAAGATAATTAATAATGATTTTGTAAATAGAAAAATGAAGATTTATACATTTTGATAAAAAATTATATTTTAAAAAAGAGAATGCTTTTTTTCTATTAAAAAATATTGTCTTTGTAAAAAAAAACGACAACGCATTTTAAGTGTTATAAAAATATTATTTTGTAAAAAATAATATTTTTTAAACATTGTCTTTGAGTAGACTTATAATAATAATAATATTTTTAACAATATTTTTTTAGCCACAAAGATAATGTATAAATAATGTTTTTTTTAAAAAAAATTTCTTAAAAGTGTCTGTAAAAAATTATATTTATTTTATTAATTACATTATTTAACTACACCAGGGATTAATTTTTTGATAAAGAAAATTTTATTAAAATATCTAACCGCTTAAGATAAAAGTCGAAAGCATATATAAATTTTATTTATTTATTTATTTTGAACTCTACTTTTTAAAAAGCTTGGAATTGGCGCTGAAAATTTGCTGGAAAATGTGTCGACCAACTTGCTCTCTTTGTCCATCTTTTAGCATTCAAATTGTAGTTGTTTTATGTAAACCTTTACATGAAGCCAACAAATACCATCAGCCAGAATATAATCTAGGTTTTGTTCCTATGACATTGAAGAATTTAAACATGATTTTATATAGATATGAACAAAAGAACAAAAGTAAGAATTTATTTATGTTCATTTGTATATACAAATAAATAAGTATAAATACGAATATGAGCTTAACTCACTAAGCTTTATAAGGGTATCCACAATGCTAACTTTTTCAAAAGTGTCTTTTTTTTTCAATGTCGAGAATCGTGTTAAAAACATGTGACTACTAGGGGAGGATTTACATTAAGAGGCCACGATTTTCCTAAAACTTTTTAATAACATTATTAGAGGAAATATACATTTTAGATATTAAACTTGATTTGTTTTTAACATTTTAGATACTAAACTTTTTAAAAAAACTTTTTTAATCTTAAAGTAATACTTTATTTTTATTTTAGTCTAGGGTTTATTTTTTTAATTGGGTTATAGCGTTCAAACTAAAAAAAATATTAAAAATCGAAAATTGATAGGGTTCACCTTCCTAATTGAGTTATAGTATTCATGATAAAAAAATTAAATTAAAAATTGAAAACCCCTAGGGTTTATCTTCCCAAATGAGTTATAGTTTTCAATATTTTTTTTTAAAAAAATTGAGGTGTCTCCCTGATCCCGATCCAGCTTACGGTTAGCTCGGCCGTCTGACCTGACGCCACAAGGGCCCAACGGAAGGGCCAGCGAAGACCCCACTCGGAGGAGCCCCGAGCCAGGGACCCTCCCGAACCGCCGATCGATCCTGGGTGAGATCGGGCAGACCGACCCTGAGCACTTCCTGACTCGGCCAACAGAGCCCAATTCCCTGACCCCGGGATAGGCCGGGTAAGTCAATCTTCCGCACCCAACGGATCGGGCAACCAGTACACCAGAAACTTGGCAACACAGATATAGCTCGGCAAACCCCCGACTTATGGCGTACCCCGTGTCACTCGACTATACTACCACTGACCTGACCCATGCTACTCGGGTCTGCCGGTCGATCATCGATCTTCGGACCTAACATTCAGTCTCCGGACCAGTCCTTCCATGCGTCACTCCATATCAGGGCACCTCGGGTACGACCATGACACAGGGGGCAACGCGAACCTTACCCCTTCAGGACACATGTCGCGGACCCCGCGCCATGCGCGCCATGCCGCGGTACCTCTAGGCGCTCTCCTACGAGTTGACAGACACCATACCCCTATCTCGTCGACACGAACAGGGTGTTAGTGATATGAGAGAAGTGTCCTAAGACAATCGCCTTATGATTGTAATCATTTATTTTAATAAATGAATATTCACTATTTGAGTATACATGTTTGTGTATTTGATTGAGATCTTAAACTCATTTACTGAATGTCCGCAATACAATTCACAGCATGAGAGAATTTGTGATGAATTCACAACTAGTGATTATCTCTACATGTGCAATTGTGAAGTATTGAAATTGTCCCTAGTCGATGAATTGATAAATACGGACACTATCAATTCTGTTGAGACTAACATGAGTTATTCTCTAATAAGCTGATTCTCACTGGCTGGTGACATTGAGATGTCCGGAGATAAATATGAATGCTAGTTAAGGGAACTAGTTCATTGGAGTGACTGACTGTAAAACTTCATATGGTAGTCTACATATAGATATGTCAGTGAAGTTCTTACTACAGCTTAAGTGCGATGTTCCTTTGACTTGCGGTGTTCAAGTCATCTTGGTCATGGAGACTTATACTTTGACATCTTAAGCAAGCATCTCCAAGGAGGTGTGGACCCAGGATGATTGAGTATAAGCCGAAGTGCCCGAAGATGTTTGAACAGCTTACAAAGGATTCACCACTCCTTGCGAGGAGATGTATACCCGAGGCCTATCGTCGAATTATTATTCGAAGCCTCTGACCAGAGCATGACATGTTCAGAGTATGAATCTCTTAAATACATGAGAGTAATTAGAATCCGTAGGACGAGAAAACGTTATTTGGTCTCGGTGTGACGTAGTCAGCCTAGTGGGGACTGACACACATAGACCATGTCCTGAACCAAGTGGGTATAAGATGGTGAAGGGAATGGGGCACGATTCATTATAGCTGCTGAAGGGTTTCAGGATTGTTTCTGAGGTCAACCGTTGATCTTTCGATTAATTGGGGATCATGATGTACTACTAGGTGCCACTCATGATTGTTCTATAATTAATTGATTAATTATAGACGGCCAACATAAATCGAAAGCCTATTTAGTCACACACACTACGAGTAATCAGAGGGATTTAAAACGAGTTGAAAATTAGATTTTCCAATCAAGAGAGATTAAGTTTGGTTGAGCCAAACGATTAGTCAAAACTGAATTTATTTCAGATGCATCAGAAGCATAGAATGACTAAGTCTTTTAAAGACTTAATGGGTGAATTAAATATGTTTAATTCATTAAGGGATTTGATCCAAGGTGGTATGTTTTATTATAAGCTTAAAATAACATGGATTATTTTATCATGAATTAAAATAAACCAAAGAGTTGGTTTGTTTTATAAAAATTTATAATAAATCAAAGATGACAAAATTTAATCCATTGGTGGGTTTTGAACCATGGAATTATGGTTTGGATGAAAACTTGGCCGATCACTTGAGTTGAATTCTCTTGTGTGTAAATTTTGGCCCGTAATTTATTTGAACCAAGATGGGCCGGCCAAGGAAAATATTCTCCTTGTTTTGGCCAGCCCTCTCTCTCCTTCTCTTTTGATTTGATCAATTATGGATTGATTGGAGATTTATTCCATAGATGGAAGAGGCTTGATTGATTTTTATCATGAATTAAAATTTGATTTTAATCATGAGACAAAAATCAATTATGGTTTGATATAAAAATTATGCCAAAATTAAGAGGCTTGATTGTTTTTTTCATGAATTAAAATTTGATTTTAATCATGAGACAAAAATCAATTATGGTTTGATATAAAAATTATGCCAAAATTGAGAGGCTTGATTGAGGAGGAGTTCCCTATATAAAGGGCCCAAGGGGTGTCATGAAAAGGGATCCATCCAAGTATTCTTGCCTAGACTCTCTCCCTCTCCTCCCTTCTTCCTCTTGGCCGGCCACAAGGTTCTTCTCCCTTCTTCGTGCCGTGTGCACAAGGAGAAGCACCGAGGTGACGAAGTTCTTCCTTTGGGACGATCTTCCTCTCCGGCCATCATCACCTTGGGATTGGGCGCAAGTCATCTTCCTCCTTCTTGCCGGAATTGTGATTCCGGCCAACCTTGGTAGTGAGTTTTTCCGATGTGATTATTTCTCTCTTGGTTTTTCTTGTCGCGTTCTCGGAGAATCTAGTAGTTCTCGAGAACACGAAACTCGTGGCTTTGCGAAGTCATCCCGAAGATACTCGGCGTGGACGCGAATAGAGGCGGAGCTTCCGAGGGACGCTTACGGTTGGATCTCGTCCCTTCCTTCGAGTTACGCGAGGTAATAAGTAAATTAGTTTACGTTTTTGTAAAATTTTAAATATATGATCATGTCTACACAAGATAAAGTTGCATGCTTAGATGTGTGGTTAAATAATCTGAGAAATTATTTATGCTAAACCTTCCGCTGCACGTAATTAATTTTAAAATTACGAACCCGCATCCATGTCAACATGCACCCGGACCCAACAGTGGTATCAGAGCCGAGGTTAGTGTTCGACATAATCATATAATTGTTTTACGGAAAACGTTGTCATGATCTCAATTTTGGAAAATTTTCCAATTATGGAAACTTTCCAATTATGGTAAATTTTCGATTTAGGAATTTCAAGGTTTGGAAATCCTCATGAAATTTCGCAAACTTTTGAAATATCTCTGTTTCTGAAATTTTATGATAATTGTGAAAACTTTCCATTTTTGGAAACTTTCAAATTTTGGAAATTTCCTATTTTGGAAATATGTAAGTTTTCTTTGTACCAGAAACTTACAATTATTCTGAAAACCTTTTATTTTTGGAAACTTTCCATTTATGGAAAACTTGTAATTTTGGGTACTTTCTTTCAAGAAAGTCTAGACAAATTATGGGAATATTAATTGGCATTTAAATTTATAATTGGAAATTAAATTATTTACAAAATTCTTTATTTTGGATTGAGCCTCGGGGAGCCGTCCAATTTAAAGTTAATTGTTATAATTAAATTTCCTAAATTGAATTTAAATTGTCAAATGTTTAATTTAGATTGAGCCTCGGGGAGCCGTCTAAATTATATTATCAATAAATTCTTATTTTGGATTGAGCCTCGGGGAGCCGTCCAAATTAAGTTATTGATATTAATTTTTCATAAATAAAATATGTGATCAAATCTTGAAAAATTTTGAGGTGATTCTCAAACGTTAATTTCCTTATTTGATTTATGAGGTGATGCTCTTACATATTATTATCTCCAAAATTAATTAGGAAAATTGTTTCCTATAGAGTATATTTCCTTAAATAAGATTTTCATAAAAATAATATGTGGTTGAATTAAGGGAATCTGTCTCTTAATTTAATAAGATTTGATTTTGGATTGAGCCTCGGGGAGCCGTCCAAATTAAGTTATTGATATTAATTTTTCATAAATAAAATATGTGATCAAATCTTGAAAAATTTTGAGGTGATTCTCAAACGTTAATTTCCTTATTTGATTTATGAGGTGATGCTCTTACATATTATTATCTCCAAAATTAATTAGAAAAATTGTTTCCTATAGAGTATATTTCCTTAAATAAGATTTTCATAAAAATAATATGTGGTTGAATTAAGGGAATCTGTCTCTTAATTTAATAAGATTTGATTTAGAGAAATCAAAGTCTTAAACATATTATTTCCAAAATTGATTATGATAATTTAGGAAATTATTTCCCAAAACAATTCCTTGAATAAAGTATGAAATTAGAATTAGGAAATCCGGTTCCTAATTCAATTAATGAGACTTGATAAATTAAGTCACATACATATTTCATTAAGGAAATCGTTAGAACATGACATAATTATATGTCATGAATGTGCATAAAAGAAAAGAATGAGACCCAAAACCCCTTACAAAATATTAAGGCCAACACCTTCCATTAATATGGTTAGAACCGGAGTTTTATTTCTCGTTTGGGTTGATGGACACATCTATGCCCGGCTTGAACCTCCACATGTTCAAACCATGGAATTAGTTTATGATTAATATAGTTGGAGTCAGAGGTCAATCCTTAGTTTTGGTTGTTGGACACATCCAAGCCTGACTAAACGGTTGAATGAGCTCCAACCATATTAAAACTATTTCTTGATTAATGGGTCAGCCTTAAGCTTGGAGCATCAATTTGTTGTGCCACAGCCAAGGTCGATGTAAAGAGAGGTGCAGTTGGGTACTATGTATATTGTTGCATACTTGTTAATGAGTTAACAACCCAATGATTTATGCGAACATTCAATTAGTTGATAGCATAATGAGATAGTTGCATATGTGTAATATGTAATCGGTATAATTACCTACCTTCATAGCTAAGAATAACTTGATGGACTCCAGCCATGGTTGTTCTTATCTATGGTTGGATATCAACCTATTTGGAGATGTTTTACGATCTCCCGAATTGATAAAATGGGTTATTCAATTCGAAAAATAAATAGGATTTAATTAATGTATATTAATGCATTCTTTATCATTCTCATCATATAACCTCAATTTGTATTTCTAGGATAATTACCTGATCATGTCTTCTCTGAATTTGTATTCCATTTTGGACACCAATAAGTTAACTAAGGCCAAAAAGATTGAAAAGGCACCAAAAGGCACTTGCCATCACTGCGGCAAGAAGGGCCACTGGCGAAGAAACTGCAAGGTTTATCTTGAGTCCTTGAAGAAGAAGGCATCCGATGCCCCATCCTCTTCAGGCATCTTCGTTATTGAATGTCACTCTATTTCCTCGGACACCTGGGTACTTGATACTGGGTGTAGCTCACATATATGTAATGACATACAGGGGCTAAGGAATAGAAGAAGACTCGTCAAAGGAGAAGCGAATTTGCGAGTTGGAAATGGAGCAAAGATTGCTGCTGTTGCCATCGGAACATATTTGCTAAAGCTCCCTACTGGACTTGTCTTAGAATTGGATAATTGTTATTTTGTTCCTTCGTTAATAAAGAACATTGTATCTATTTCATGCTTGAATGAAAAGGGTTATCATGTAACTTTTAGTAACAATTGCTGTTACATAACTTTAAATGGTGTTCTTTATGGGACCGAAACTTTATGCAATGGTATCTACACGTTAGATTTATCCGGTGACGTTTTCAATATCGAAGTTGGCAATAAACGTGCTCGAATAGATAATCAAAAAGACTCCTATATGTGGCATTGTCGTCTTGGCCATGTAAGCAAGAAACACATGACCAAATTACACCGATGTGGAATTCTGGAATCATTTGAACCCGGTTCATTTGATACATGCGAATCATGCTTAAAAGGTAAGATGACCAAATTACCTTTTTCCGAAAAAGGTAAACCAGTGGAAGAATTGCTTGATCTAATACATACTGATGTATGTGGACCAATGTCAACTCTTGCACAAGGAGGCTATAACTACTTCATTACCTTTATCGATGATCACTCACGATTCGGGTATGTGTTCTTAATGAAACACAAATCTGAAGCTTTAGAGAAATTCAAAGAGTTCAGAAGTGAAGTAGAGAAACAGCTTGGCAAAAGTATTAAGATACTTCGATCCGATCGGGGTGGTGAATACTTAAGTCAAGAGTTTCAAGATTATCTTAGGGACAATGGGATATTGTCTCAATGGCCTCCGCCATATACACCACAGCATAATGGTGTATCTGAGAGGCGTAACCGAAACTTGATGGAGATGGTTAGATCTATGATGAATCATGCAACTCTTCCAAAATTCTTTTGGGGCTATGCGCTTAAGACAGCTGTTTACTTACTAAACTGAGTCCCAACCAAGGTAGTCTCTACTATTCCATATGAGACGTGGAATAGTAAGAAACCTCATTTATCTCACCTAAAGATATGGGGTTGTCCTGCTTATGTAAAGAGGACTATATCAGACAAATTGGATGCTAAGTCTGATAAATGTCTATTTATTGGATACCCTAAGGAAACGAAGGGTTACCAAATCTATCATCCCTTGGAACAAAAGGTGTTTGTTTCAAGGCATGCTGTATCTCTAGAAAAAGAATTTCTTTTACAAGAAAACAGTGGGAGTAACATTGAACTTGAAGAAGTTCAAGAAACTCCAATAGACATTACAGAGACACCTAGTCTAGACCCACAACCAATAACTCATAATGATGAGCTATCAGTTGAACCTAAAACAACACCACTTCTTCGTAGGTCTGATAGGACACGCAATATTCCAGAGAGATACGGATTTCTCATAAGTGAATTGAACGACGTGTTACTCATTAACGATGACGAACCTATCACTTATGAAGATGTTCTGAAAAATTCAGAAAGGGATAAATGGCTTGAAGCCATGAAGTCGGAAATGGATTCCATGTACAAAAATCAAGTATGGGACTTGGTTAACCCATCTGAAGGGATTAAGCCCATAGGGTGCAAATGGGTTTTCAAGAAGAAAACCGACATGGAAGGTAATGTTGTTACCTTTAAGGCAAGATTAGTGGCAAAAGGATATCATCAGAAACAAGGAATTGATTATGACGAAACTTATTCGCCAGTAGCTATGCTTAAATCCATTCGGATGCTCCTGGCCATAACAGCTCATTATGATTATAAGATATGACAAATGGATGTGAAAACAGCTTTCCTTAATGGAAACATGCTTGAGGATGTATACATGATACAACCTGAAGGTTTCACATCGGTTAATAAAACCAAAGTATGCAAGCTTCGACGATCCATATATGGACTAAAGCAAGCATCCAGGAGTTGGAACATCCGTTTTGATGAGACAATCAAAGAGTTTGATTTCTCACAAAATCCTGACGAACCTTGTGTGTACAAGAAGGTTAGTGGGAGTGCAGTTGTATTCCTAGTGTTATATGTCGATGACATATTACTTATAGGAAACGATATATCAGTCTTACAGTTAGTTAAAATTTGGTTGTCCAAAACTTTCTCCATGAATGACCTGGGAGAAGCAACCTATATCCTTGGGATTAGAATTTATAGAGATAGATCAAAACGGTTGCTTCGTCTTTCGCAGTCTACATATATAGACCGAGTGCTAAAAAGGTTTAGCATGTCGGAATCCAAGAAAGGTTACCTTCCCATCAGGCATGGGATCAACCTTTCGAAGTCTATGTGTCCGCGCACAGAAGACGAGAGGATTTGCATGAATAAGATTCCTTATGCATCTGCGATAGGATCTATCATGTATGCTATGTTATGTGTTGGTGCAGGAAGCACCATATCAAACCTTGTTTTGATATTGGTAAAGGATTCAAAGTTAAGTTTATTTGTGATCTAATAAAGTTACTTGAGTGTGCAAAAAGAAGTCTTAACGAAGAGCTGCTAAGCACCTGGCGAAGGACTGCCAGGAAACAAAGTCCTAGCGAAGGGCTTTTAGGCACCTAGCGAAGGAATGCTAGGCATTGAAACCCTAAGTCCTGGCGAAGGACAGCTGGGCACCTAGCGAAGGGCTGCAAGGATACGAAGACCTAGCGAAGGACTGCTAGGCACCTGGCGAAGGACTGCCAGGATCCGAAGACCTGGCGAAGGACTGTTGGTGACGAGATGGCTAGAGAGGGGGGGGGTGAATATAGCCAATCACTTTTTCTTCGAGAAGTTAGCAAGTTTCTGCACTCGAAGTTGTTAGTAGCACAGCGAAAGTATGGAAAACAGAATGTGCAGAAACTAAAACAGAAAACTAACTACCAAGATTAGCAAGATCGCTAACAAGGAGATTTTACAAGGTTCGGGGATAACTTGCCCCTACTCCTTGGCGTGCCCTTAAGGTGGGCGATCCCTTGATCGTCGGCAGATCAAGCACTGGGTAACACCGGATAAATCAACAACCTCCTTCTCGGTGGAGAAACCTCTCCACAGTGTGTTTCAAACAAGGATATAGTTTAAGCACAAAGAAACAACAAGAAGGATCTTACTCAAACACTTAGCAAGGACAAAAACACAGCAAGCTTCCCTGAGCTCCACCTAGTGGCGATCTCACGCAAGAACCCTTCTTCGTGTCTTCCCACTGTCGGACTCCAAATTTCTTGTTTTCTCCCTCAAGCGCTCAAGTAATGGATGATTGCTTTTCGATCGCTTGCTCAGAATGATGGAAACTTCAAGAACACAGCAAGCTTGATGTGGAGAACTCAAGGCACAGGAACTCAAGAACACAAGCTGTAAGCTTTCGAATTCTTCTCTTCTTCCACCAAGCTGTCTCCCGTTCCTTTTTGTTTCTCCATCAAGCATCAAGTGACCTCATCTCCAGCAGCCTCCAGCTGCCTCACTGCCAACGTCAGCTACACTGAACCCTTACTGAACTTCCTGAGCTCCCTCAGCTAAGCTTCAGTCAGCGGCTTCAGTCCTGCAGCTCCAGCCGTTGCAACCTGAGTGGAGAAATGGACAAACCTGCTCCAAGGAAAGCCCCCTTTGACTTCTCCTTGAGTGTTTGAATCATCCCCTGTCACCTGTAGCTTAGTCAGAATATTAGAGCAGTATATCACACAGTAAATCAAGTATCAGAGGCAACCATCAGCGAATCGGATACGGTCAGACGCGATCAGAGCGTCTGACAGTGCAATTTGAATTAAAGTGATCGGTCACCCGACCGATCAGAGCGACTCCTGATCGGTCACCAGACCGATCAAGCTAGGTCCAGACCGATCAGGCTCCGTCCTGATCGGTCCCCAACGCTCAATCAGAAATCGCGATTTCTTTGTGACCTCTCTTGGATCGATCACCAGACCGATCCCAGGTTGTGGATCGATCACCCGAACGATCCACCCCTTTCTTGGGCGATTTCTGAGCTTCGCAGTCCAGACCTCCTGATCGGTCATCAGACCGATCAGGCAGCCTCCTGATCGGTCACCAGACCGATCAGATCATGAACAGACCGATCAGGCTAGAGCCTGATCGATCATAGTGAGGAACCTACGATGCTGGATCGTTCTCCGGAACGATCTGTACAGTGATCCTGATCGGTCTCCAGACCGATCAGGTTCAAATCAGCAAGGGAACTCAACCTCAACTGTTCGCTCCCTGATCGGTCACCCGACCGATCAGGAGCTAAGCAGTAGGTGAAACACACACTCCCTGATCGGTCACCGGATCGATCAGGAGCAGTACAGTAGGTTCCCAACCTCACTGTGTTCTCCCTGATCGGTCACCAGACTGATCAGTCGTTTCTGGATCGGTCACCAGACCGATCCACGAAGGAGCAGCGTGCCAGAATCCCTGACCGATCACCAGACCGATCCAGGGACGTAAACTTAGCCCTCCAAGCTAAGTTCTCTTCCATCTTAGCCCTCCAAGCCAAGGATTTTTCATCTAACTCTCCAAGTTGGGAATTTGCACCTAACCCTCTAAGTTAGGACTTTTCACCTAGCCCTCCAAGCTAGGACTTTTCACCTAGCCCTCCAAGCTAGGCCCTCCAAGCTAGGCACCTGACCCTCCAAGCCAGGACTTTTTCACCTAATTCTCCAGGATGGAAATTTGCACCTAACCCTCCAAGTTAGGACTTTTCACCTAGCCCTCCAAGCTAGGACTTTTCACCCAACCTTTCCGAATTAGGACTTTTCCAACACCTAGCCCTCCAAGCTAGGACTTTTCAACACCTAACCCTCCAGGTTAGGATTTTCCAGCACCTAGCCCTCCAGACTAGGATTTTCAACACCTAACCCTCCAGATTAGGATTTTCCAACACCTAGCCCTCCAGACTAGGATTTTCCATACCATGCCTGATCCCCGATCAGGACTTAATCATAATCAATAATCATCCACCTAAACTTAAATCGGTGTCAACACCAAAACAACAATCAGGGCCAGACTGCATCAACAAGGACTACTAGGCACCGGGCGAAGGACATCTTGGTATCCAAGACCTGGCAATGGACCGCTAGGCAAAAGTCCAACCGGAGGAGCCGGTTGGCAACAGGTAAATTCTCCTGAGAGGAGTAGGTGAGGACGCATTCCCCGTCGAGGGAACAGTAGGCGTCGGTTCGACCTAGGACTCCATTTTGGAGACCCAAAGTCAGAACCAAGACAGCTAAGACTGTATAAAACTAATAATTGATTGCTCTATGTTGTTTTGGACTAACTCTGAATGCAGGACCAAAGGAATACGTGTCTGCAGCTCAGAACGCCTCAAAGGAGAGAGGCAGCAGCTGAGCAGGGCGCCCCCAGTGTCCCGGGCGCCCCCAAGGTCAAGGCAAAACAAGATGAGCAAAAGTTCGCATCAGAAGCTTGCTGGGCGGGGCACCCCCGTGCTCCCGGGCGCCCCCGTGATCCCGGGCGCCCCCGTGCTCCCGGGCGCCCTCGTGATCCCGGGCGCTCCCGTGCTCCCGGGTGGCCCCGTGCTCCTGGGCGCCCCCATGCTCCCGGTTAGGATTTTCAACACCTAACCCTCCAGGTTAGGATTTTCCAGCACCTAGCCCTCCAGACTAGGATTTTCAACACCTAACCCTCCAGATTAGGATTTTCCAACACCTATCCCTCCAGACTAGGATTTTCCATACCATGTCTGATCCCCGATCAGGACTTAATCATAATCAATAATCATCCACCTAAGCTTAAATCGGTGTCAACACCAAAACAACAATCAGGGCCAGACTGCATCAACAATCTCCCCCTTTTTGTTGTTTGACAACCCGATCTAAGTTTAGTGATCTCAATCAATATTTTTCAACTTTAGAATCATAGGGGAATCCAGATCCTCCCCCTACAACATGATCATCCTAAACTTAACCAATCCACACTCTCCCCCTTTGTCGAACATCGAAAAGGGGCAAGAGGGACTGTTAAGATTAAAACTAACTCCCCCTCAACCCTAGGGGTATCCCAAATCAACAAAGATGTGATAGGTTGTTGGATAACCATACGAACACATGTAAAAAAGATAGAGCAAGATATAGCAATCACATGCATCATATGAACACGGATTATCAACTCGCAAAGCATGCCATAGCATGTATATGTATCAGGTAGACATGGCATTACAAGCATGAACATGGCAGTGTAGCAAACATGCAGATCATAGTCATATAAACAACATGGCATCAACAATAGGCATACTATCATGAGATAAAAACATAATCATGGCAATATAGCACAATTTCAAATAGCAGTCATCATAGCATCAACAAACAGTAACATCCTAAGCAAGATAGAACAGACAAAAGTCAGGATGTACATAGCCATCAAAAACATCAAACACGAACACAGAGCGGTCAATCGTCAGTTGGATCATCGTCCGAATCATCAATGTAGACGATATCTCCTGGTGAAGGGCCACTGGGAGATGCACCATCAGGAAATGTATGATGATACCATTCTTCATACCATCTGTCTTGGAAGGAGTGCATCTCAGAGACATCAGAGGCTAAAGCGTCGAGACGGTGATCAAATGTCTGAAACTTTGAGCGGACCTCCTGTCGCCAGAGCTCAGAGATATGCAATTCGTGCTGCAGCATCCGCTCTAACTTCGCAATCTGCCATCGAAGGTTAGGAGCCCACTCATCATAATCATCTATATCAGCGGGCTGCTCCTGGGAATGGGCTACTCCTGGAAACTCCCCCATGTGTCTCTGATTCTTCCAACGCAACCCTCGTGATCCAACAACAATACTAGACTGGGCCAGCTTGCGACGATCAAGTCGGTAGTCCTGTCGCACCATAGGTTCAGTACGACCCTGTGAGACATCGATCCCAGCGGACTACAGCCAGGCAGTGATGATATGACCGAATGGCATATAGATCGTCTGACCATACCTCAGACCATGAACAATGATGGAGAAATAGATGGACGGTGCTATGTCAAAATCTAACTGCAGATGCATCCCGTAAAGCATCAGGCAGTGGAATGGATGGATCTCATCAAGATGCTTTGACATAGTTGGAAGAAGATAATTTGTGATAATCTTAAACAGAACATAATCAATGGGAGATAGATAGAGAGCAGGAAACGTGGGAAATGTACGGGTGTGCGCACCAGAACTCTGTGGCCTGGGGTGGCCTAGAAAATGCTCATAGATGGAGTCAGGAGTGACTCCAGTAAAGGAGACAGGAAGAGGGTCAGGAAGATATGGATAAATCGAAAAATCATTCTCGGAGCGACGACAACCCAGAAACATAGTGAAGGATGATAGGGTAAAGTCAAGATCGACACCGGTGACACGGGTCCGCCACCCCATGCCCTCCCCATTGGCCAGATTATTGTAGAATTTAGAGACCAAATCAACATTGATTGACCTTTCTAAGAAAAGGATGTTTTGAAGCTCATAGTACTCAATGATTCCTCTCACCGTAGGACAATGTTCATAAACAAAAGTTTGATCCACTGACCGACATGACATTAGTTTGAAGTTGTGCCAATGAAATTCTAGGGCATAGAGAATGTTCTAAAATCTAGGATGCGGGGGAGATGGAGGCCTCATAGGAGGTGTAGAAGACGAAGGGCCTTTGCCCATAGAACTATCCTCCATAGGTTCCTTACCCTTGGAAGACTTTCTATAGGGGTTGAATTGGTCATGACACAGAATTCAATTTATTTGATAAGATCGATCAAACAAAACAAGAATTGATCATATAAGATGATACCCAATCAAAAGATAGATAGATTCGATCATAGACATAAGGTGAAAAAGTAAGGTCACGGTAGGCAAAACATGATCACGGTACACCAGCAAGAACAAGAACAAAAATCATGGTTAGCTTCATATCCATATAATCCATGAAGAGATTTGTAGAAAACTGAAATCAAGACTTACTTAGGCGCCATGGGTGAGGTTGCGCAAGGGAGGAAGAAGCTAGTTCCTCAAGGTTGAGAGAGAAAGAGGCCTGCGCAATAGAAACTCTTGGACGCAGAGAGCTTGGAATAAGTGGGGAGCTCGCAGGGAACAGGAAGACACCAGTAGGGATCTCCGCAAGAAATCGCACGCACGAAGTGGGAGAGACGCAGGAGAGTGCTCTTGCTCAAGCAAGGTCGCGCAGATGAGGAGTTTCAGCGCTAGGGTTCGGCGCCGAAAAGGGTTTTGCGAAATTAATCGGTTGGTGGATCGGTCCACCAACCAGAATTTAATGCGTTTGAACGGATCACCGTTCGATCTGATCGCACTCAGACCGATCAGGCTACAGCCTGATCGGACTGAGCGTATCCTGATCGGTCGGGTGACCGATCAGACGCGCTTCTGATCGGTCGGTTGACCGATCAGGACACGAACAGTAGGGTCTGGAGGAAAACTGCTGGGCTCCCTGATCGGTCTGTGGACCGATCACCATAGGGTGCCAGATTGGTCCAGGGACCGATCCAGGCTAGCTCAGTACACTTAGTCAAATTTTGGAAGATCACGGCTTGCCTCGCTAATCGGTCTGTGGACCGAACACCACAGGAAGAAGCCAGATCGGTCCAGGGACCGATTAGCCCTATGCCTGATCGGTCCGGTGACCGATCAGGGTTCCTGGTATTCCCTGATACGAACTGAAATGTTCAGTTTCAGAATTTCTGAAACTTTCCAACGACATCTGATGAACTTTATCGAACTTGGACATGATTTCCTGACTAAAATTGATCCCTTAACAAGAATCAAAGGTCCTTATAGGTTCAACAATCACTTTGACCCATACAAATGGAGTCAAACTCAATCAACAATCAATCAAGCAAATTCAATCAAGTTTGAGTCAAATCCAATGTTCCAATCAAGTTGCCTTGATTGGAATGTCCAAGTATGATTATAGAGCCATATACACATATGTTATGCAATGGTTTTCCCCATACTTGGTCACCACCGTGATCATTATCTCGTCAACTTAACTTCTCAAGGGATGCATTGACATTTTGAGAAATTGAGTTGATCCTAACATCTCACCCCATGTCTAGCAAACAAAAATATTTTGGTAAACCTTATAGTTTGTGTGAGATGTTCCCAAGGTTACCCAATTGATTCCCAACAATTTCGAGATAATCATGAAGGGTTTTGAATGCAATTTGAAAATCATGAAGCGCGACACATTCCCAATTCCCGTCTTAGGAAACTAAATTCATTTTCGGGAAGTGGTTTAGTGAAAATGTCAGCTAGGTTTGACTTGGACTCTACATGAGAGAGTATGATGTTCCCCCTAGCTACATAATCCCTAATGAAGTGGTGTCTTACTTCAATATGTTTTGTCCTAGAATGATGGACTGGATTCTTGGTTAAGTCAATTGTGCTAATGTTATCACATAACACTTGCACACCCTTGTAACTCAATCCATAGTCCTCTAGAGTATGTATCATCCACAACAATTGCGATACACTCTCTCCCATGGCGACATATTCTGCCTCGGTAGTGGAAAGAGCAACACCATGTTGCTTCCGACTCGACCAACTTACTAAGGACGAACCTAAGAATTGGCAGCCCCCACTAATACTTTTCCGGTCCAACTTACATCCAGCGTAGTCGGAATCCGTATAGCCAATCAAATCAAAAGATTCGGTACGGGGATACCAAAGACCTACACCAATTGTGCCCTTGAGATATCTCAAAATTCGCTTAACAGCAATTAAATAAGAATCCTTGGCACAAACTTGATACCTAGCGCACATACCTACATCAAATAGTATATCTGGTCGACTGGCTGTGAGGTATAGCAGACTACCTATCATGCTTCGATATTGAGTTAGATCAATAGGTTTACCACTCTCATCATTGTCTAATCTTGTGTTTGTAGCCATGGGAGTGGTTACCTCTTTCGAATCACTCATATTGAATTTTCGAAGCATTTCTTGTGTATACTTTGATTGGTGCACATGGATACCATCGCGAGTTTGCTTGATTTCAAGTCCAAGGAAGAAAGTCAACTCTCCCACTAGACTCATTTCAAACTCACTCTCCATGTGTCAAATGAACTCATTTAAATAGCCCTTATTATTTGAGCCACAGATTATGTCATCGACATATACTTGGGCTACAAATATATTATTACCATCTCTTCGTAGAAATAGTGTAGGGTCTATTTGGCCTCTAACGAAGCCCTTCTCAACTAGGAATGTCGACAACCGCTCATACCAAGCCCGGGGTGCTTGTTTAAGGCCATAGAGTGCCTTTTTGAGCTTGAACACGTGGTTTGGAAATTCGGTACTCTCAAACCCCGGAGGTTGTTCGACATAGACCTCTTCCTTAATCAAACCATTTAGAAAGGCTGATTTGACGTCCATTTGATATAATTTGAAACCACGATGTGCTGCAAATGCTAGCATCAATCGGATGGACTCTAATCGTGCCACGGGAGCATAAGTCTCATCATAATCAAGGCCTTCAACTTGACTGTAGCCCTTAGCTACCAAGCGTGCCTTGTTTCTAATGATTTCTCCCTTATGGTTCAATTTGTTCTTGAAGACCCATTTGGTTCCAATAATGGAGGTCTTCTTGGGTCTAGGGACTAAGTCCCAAACTTGACTCCTCTCGAATTGACCTAGTTCATCTTGCATTGCAATGATCCAATCGGGATCATTTAACGCTTCATCAATTTTTCTAGGTTCAATTTCGGAAATTAGAGCAACTTCATTAGCCTCATTCCGGAAGAATGATCTAGTTCTAACCCTTTGATGGATGTCTCCAACAATTTGGTCTTGGGGATGACTAGAGGCTAATCTAGTTTGCCTTGGAGTTGGTGGTGCTTCTTGAACAGGTTCACTAGACACAAGTTCAGCCTCAGGATTCGGCTGATCAGTGGGTTGTCTAGGTTCACCGTCATCAAACTCATCACCATCAACAACACTTGGAGTTTCATTCAAACTTAGTCTCCTAAGTTCGAGTTAAACTCCTCCTACATTTTCTGATTGGTCACTTGATTTTGGAACTTCTTCAAAGACCACATCAGCAGACTCTTCAACTAATCTAGACTTCTTGTTGTAGACTCGGTAGGCTTTGCTAACGAGGGAGTACCCGACTAGTATCCCTTCATCAGCCTTTGTCGTGAACTTTCCAAGGTGATCCTTGGTGTTTAGGATGAACACCTTACAACCAAACACCCTAAGATGTTTAACCGTAGGTGGTTTCCCAAACCAAAGTTCATGGGGAGTCTTTCCTAAAAACCTATGAATCAGGACTCTGTTTTGCACATAACAAGCTGTATTTACAGCTTCGGCCCATAAGTAACTCGGGAGTGTGTACTCATTGAGCATGCTTCATGCAGCCTCTTGAAGTACACGATTCTTCCTCTATACAACACCATTTTGTTGTAGTGTTCTAGGAGTAGAGAACTCATGTCTATAACCCTTATCTTGACAAAATTCTAAAAACCTT
>JAGFNQ010010254.1:0-34193 GCA_024364735.1 Boesenbergia rotunda
CCAACATTCTCTACATCATCTCACTATCAATTCAACCAATCGATATAATGTAGATAAAAACCTACTACCCAAGGACATTATTATACTTAGTTATTTGGCACAAATACAAAGTAAGTATAATAACCAAACATGCCTTTATTAATAATAGAATATGATACAAAATGTCCCTAGACAATCATCATATAATTGGCTCTAGGGCTCCTACTAACAATCTCCAACTAGCACTAGTGCCAATCACTGTAGTATCTAATACCTAGTGACCTGGTATGACCATCATGCTTCTTTGGTGCCAAAGCCTTGGTCAAAGGATCTGCGATGTTAGAATCAGTGTGTACTCTGCATATCGTCACATCTCCTCTATCGATGATCTCTCGAATGAGATGGAAGCGTCGTAGTATGTGTTTGGTCTACTAATGGGAGCGAGGTTCCTTATCCTGCACAATAGCCCCATTGTTGTCACAATTGAGGTCTATCGGGTCTGCTATGCTAGGAACCACACTAAGCTCTATAATGAACTTCCGGATCCAAACAGCTTCTTTTGCCGCCTCTGACGCGGCAATATACTCGGCCTCTGTTGTAGAATCTGCGACTGTGTCCTGCTTCGAACTCTTCCAGCTCACAGCGCCACCATTCAGGCAAAATACATACCCTGACTGTGATCTATAGTTATCCCTGTCTGTTTGGAAGCTTGCGTCACTGTAACCCTTTACAGCTAGCTCCTCATCGCCTCCAAATATCAAGAAATATTCTTTCATCCTTCATAAGTACTTAAGATTATTCTTGACAGCTGTCCAGTGACATTCACCTGGATCTGACTGGTACCTGCTCGTCATGCTCAAAGCATACGAAACATCTGGACGAGTACATAGCATGGCGTACATGATAGACCCTATAGCGGATGCATAAGGGATCTGATCCAAACGGTCTCTCTCCTCCTTAGAAGAGGGACATTGAGTCTTCGAAAGACTCACACCATGTGACATTGGCAGAAATCCCTTCTTGGAATTCTGCATGGCAAAACGATTAAGCACCTTGTCAATATATGTACTCTGACTTAAGCTAAGCAATCTCTTAGATCTATCTCTATAGATCTTAATGTCTAGGATATAGGCTGCTTCACCTAAGTCTTTCATTGAGAAGCAATTCCCAAGCCACATCTTCACAGACTGTAGTGAAGGGATATCATTCCCAATGAGGAGTATGTCATCTACATACAAGATCAGGAAGATAACTGTGCTCTCACTAACCCTCTTGTAGACACAGGGTTCATCTTCATTCTTGATGAAACCAAACGCTTTGATTGCATCATTGAATCCAAGATTCCAGCTTCGAGAAGCTTGCTTTAGCCCATAAATGAACCTTTATAACTTACATACCTTTCCAGCATGCTCTGGATCTACAAAACCCTCAGGTTGTGTCATGTACACATCCTCGAGTAGATTTCCATTTAGGAATGTGGTTTTGACATCCATCTGCCAGATCTCATAATCATGGTAAGCTGCAATAGTAAGCAGTATCCAAATAGACTTAAGCATCGCAACTGGGGAAAAGGTTTCATCATAGTCGATACCATGAATCTGCTTGAAACCTTTAGCTACCAATCACCCTTTGTAGGTATGCATGAGTCCATCCATGTCAGTCTTTCTTCTAAAGACCCACTTACACCGAATGGGTTTAATCCCCTCAGGTGGATCAACCAAAGTCCATAATTGGTTAGTGTACATGGATTCCATTTCGGACCTCATGGCTTCTAGCCATTTCTCAGAATCTGGGCTCATCACAGCTTCTTGATAGGATGTAGGCTCATTGAACTCAATGAGCATCACATCATCATGGTCAGACAAGAGAAAAGAGTATCTCTCAGGCTGACGACGTATCCTATCAGATCTGCGAGGAGGTTGGTCTACTTGAACAGCCTGTTGTTCCACAACTTCTTGTGTAACAACCTCATGATCCACAACATCTTGTGGTGCCTGTTCAATGTCCATTAAGGCCTCAGTACTATCTGCATCTTGAACTTCTTTAAGATGGATTTCACTCCCACTAGTCCTTCTAGAAATAAACTCCTTTTCTAGAAAAACATTATTTCTAGCGACAAACACTTTGCCTTATGTGGGATTGTAAAAGTAATATCCCTTTGTTTCCTTGGGATATCCTACAAAGTAGCACTTATCAGATTTGGGTCCTAGTTTATCTGAGACTTGACGTCGAACGTAAGCCTCACAACCCCAAATCCTCATAAAAGACATCGTGGGACTCTTCCAAGTCCATATCGTATATGGTGTCTTTATAACAGCCTTTGATGGAGCTCGGTTAAGTGTGAAAAGAGCTGTCTCTAGAGCGAAACCCCAGAAGGAAGTAGGAAGATCCGTCTGACTCATCATCGATCGTACCATATCTAATAGAGTACGATTTCTCCGCTCGGAAACACCATTCCACTGTGGTGTTCCAGGTGGAGTGAGTTGGGATATGATCCCACACTCTGCTAGATGGTCACGAAACTCTTGGCTAAGGTATTCACCACCTCGATCTGATCGAAGCATCTTAATACTTTTGCCAAGTTGGTTTTGTACTTCACTCTTGAATTCTTTGAACTTTTCAAAGGATTCTGACTTGTGTTTCATGAGATACATATAACCATACCTACTGATATCATCAGTGAAAGTGATGAAGTACTGATAGCCTCCTCTAACTGCGACATTGAAAGGGCCACATACATCAGTATGTATGAGTCCTAACAACTCTATCGCTCTTTTGCCGTGACCACTAAATGGAGTCTTGGTCATCTTGCCTAAAAGACAAGATTCACATGTCTCATATGATTCAAAATCAAATGAGTCCAGTAATCCATCCTTATGGAGCTGGGATATGCGACTCTCATTTATATGTCCTAAGCGACAATGCCAGAGATATGCTTGGTTCAAATCATTTGGTTTGAACCGTTTGGTATTTATGTTATAGATTGGGTTATCTAGATCTAGAAGATAGAGTCCATTTATCAATGGTGCATTACAATAGAACATATCATTTAGCATTATAGAACAACATTTGTTCTTTATGGTAAATGAAAACCCTTTCTTGTCCAAACAAGATACTGAAATAATGTTCTTAGTTAATGCAGGTACATAAAAGCACTCTTCTAGTTCTAGGATAAGCCCAGTGGGCAAAGACAAGAAATATGTTCCTACAGCAATAGCGGCAACTCTTGCTCTGTTGCCTACTCGTAGGTCCACTTCGCCCTTGGTCAATGATCTAGCTCTTTGAAGGCCTGTACATTAGTACAAATGTGAGAAGTACATCCGGTATCTAATACCCAAGAAGAAGAGATAGATAGATTGACTTCTATAACAAAAATACCTGAGGCAGAAGTCTCACTTCTTTTCTTCTTTGCTTCCTCCAGGTAGAGTTTACAATTGCTCTTCCAATGTCCGGTCTCACCACAATGGAAGCAGGTCCCTTCTTTAGGCACTTTGCCTTTGGCTTTGGATGTAGTAGAATTGGCCTTGCCTTTGGCTTGGGTCTTACCCTTGCCTTTAGGCTTCCATTTGCCATTGCCTTTGTTAACCATTAGTACATTACTGGTCTTGGCTTTCTTGAGATTGGGCTCAGCAGTTCTCAACATGCTGAGCATCTCAGGTAAAGGCTTATTAATTTCATTCATGTTGTAGTTCATGACAAATTGATTATAACCCTCCGGCAACGATTGTAGGATAAGGTCTGTTGCCAATTCTTGGCCCAGTGGGAATCCTAGTCTTTCAAGGTTCTCCACATACCCAATCATCTTGAGTGCGTGAGTTCCTACAGGAGTTCTCTCTTGCATCATGCATGCAAATAGGGCTTTGGACACCTCAAAGTGCTCGTGCCTAGCTTGCCCTTGATATAGTTGTTTTAGATGCTCAACCATATCATGTGCATTCATGTTCTCGTGTTGCTTCTGAAGCTCAGAGTTCATGGTGGCAAGCATTAGGCATGATACATCCAATGCATCATCCTGATGCTTCTTGCAGCATCTTTTTCAGCACGGGTGGCGGTAGCGACGGGTGCTTCTGGAAGGGGTTGTCTAGAACGTACAGTTTACGTTCTTGTTTGAGGACTATCCTCAAGTTCCTGTACCAGTCCAGGAAATTAGCTCTGTTGAGCTTGTCCTTCTCAAGGACAGATCGCAGAGAGAGAGTGTTCGACGTATTAGACGACATGGTGATCTACAACAACACAACATGCAGAAATAAGTATCATATCTAGATCATTTAATTAGGCCTTTAATTAAATGATGCTCCACTAAATCGTAGAGCTTTTGTAGGGGCTAGTCATGGATGTAGGCAAACTTACTTTGCTCACACTACTATCTCCAAACCAAACAGCGACTACATTTATGTGGGACAAGATCCAAATTATACTTCATCTTGAGTTAGCTTTGGCTAATCGCCCAAGACTCGGTACAATTAGGTAGGTAACATTTTACCAATTACATCGTATGCAACTCTTGAAAAGGGGTTAAGATTCACATTACACATCATCTTGAGTTAGCTTTGGCTAATCGCCCAAGACTTAGCATAATTTTCCTCTTACCCAATTTTCCCAACTTTTGGGATATGCCTCTAAGTTTCTCATTCCAATTGAGGTGACTTAGTTAAGTCTCACCCAAAGTTCGATAGCGGACATCACAATTGTCCACTCGCACTCTACCAAGATAAAATGTGTTTCTTTGCTTTGGCAAACCCAACAACAAATAATCGAGGTAGTTTATGAGTACCGAACCTTGGTAGGCATATTGAGTTGACATAATTAAGATTAACATCTAAGCATGCATCACATACACACACATAGCATATATCAATATATAGGCAAGAAAATGTGACATGGTTATGCCAGTATACTACAATCTTCTCAAGCCAATGAGAAGATCGATGGTCAACCTAAGGATAACTTCTTCTCCAAGAGCATCCTCCGGTCATCATGTGTGGTTGGCATCCTCCTTGTAACTTCATTCTTCAATGGACACTCCATTCCTCTTTTGTACATTACAATGTAGGAAAACTCGAGTTACATTCGAGTCTAAATCTAATTTTGCAATTAGGAAAAATAGATACAAGGCACGACACGCAGGCCGTATTATGAATTTCAACATGCACACACACACATACATCCAATCACATTGGGGTTAAGGCCATAACCATTCACCATGTCATCATTTATACACAATAGATTTAGGACATTGATTTTATTATGAGAGCAAAAACAAAATTTACTTTGTTGTTCCCCGAGTGAGTCGCTGCCCAGATTCATCAACATGAATCCGAGACCCATATAGCAATGGTATGATCACTCGGACTCCGCTTTCCCGAGACATTCTTGGGGTTTTCTCACTTGGGACGACCCGAGCTTCTGTCTTCCCGAGTGACCTCCGGAAGCATTCTGCTCGGTATGACCTCAGAGGTCAGTCTTCCTGAGTGGGAGGTCGGGAGCCCGAATACTATATCATACAGTTTATGCAACTCATAATATATCTTGTCCTACCTCTATATCACATATAAAATTATAAAAACTTTGTACGATCTTTCGCAAGTGGCTCTGATACCACTGTTGGGATCTTCAGGCGACATAAACACAAAACGCAGCGGAAACAAGATCCCACGAGCGATCCATGCGAAAGAAAACTCGTACAAAGTATATCTATCTAATAGATTTATCTACTGTTTATACCTTTGGAGCGTACCCTTACGTTTATCCTGCTTGTCCAAGTGCCGCCGGATCTCTTGCACGTTCAAGTGTCTGTGCCTCTATTCGTATCCACACGAACACGATATCTCTACTTCGGAGAAGAACTACCTTAGTTGTGCTAGCAACTTGAGGTAGTTCACAAAACACCAAGAACCCAAGATGTGAGTTTCGGCCAAGAGGGAGAAGAGAAGGAAGAGGGGAAAGAAAATGACAAGTTGTCATCCAATGACAAGGGAAAAACTCTTTTATACTCATATCATGAGGAGATTTTGCCTTTTAAACTTCCCTTCATTAAACATTTTAATGTAACTCTCTAACTTTTCATGTAACACTCTAATGGTGAGAAACTCTCCATCTTCCTCTCTTATTAATTCATTAATCATTTTAATGAATTAATATTTCATCCAAATATGGTTGAGTCTAATCTAAATAAGTTTAACTCAAATTAGATCTCAATCCATAATCCAATTGGATTCACTTGAGTCTAACTCAATTAATCCAATTCCAATTAAATTTAGCCAAATCAAGATCAATTAATCTCCGAAGCATCGTGTCATTAGTGTGTGACCCAATAGGCTCTCATAATGTTGGCAATGTGTCTAAACCAATTTAGACACAAAAGCAATGAGCGGCATCTAGCAATGCATCAATGCTACCCAAGTAACAAGAAAGTCGATATCCGACTTAACCTCCGTGATATGGCAATGTATGACCTTATCCTTCTATCCTTGATATCTAGATTGACAAATGAGGCATAGACCGTGTCATCCTCAATCAATTGGTGTTTCTTGATCCTCGAGTAGACTCACTCAAACAATTGAGCTCAATATCTCATATTGACTCATTCGAGCATGACCATGCGTTTTAGCATTCCTACTCGATCAAGGGGCCCACAGATATCTCTCCCATCATATGGGAGGGATTGATCCCATCTACATCACTCACATCCCTCCGCATAATTCATTACATACCCAGTGATCGCCTTGATAGTCCACCCTGTTACGGGTGACGTTTGACGATACCAAAGTACATAACTCCTTATGTAGGGAACCGTAGTGACTTCAGGTCTAAGGACTATTCATACCAATAGTCACATGAGAAAGTTTATGACACTCATATGACAATCTATGAAACTTTCTCATGGTGGGTCATTCAGTACACATTCTCCAATGTATATGCATGTGTCAACTTGATATCACATATCCATGACTTGTGAGCTCAAGTCATCAGTTGACCTACATGCTAATCTCCATGTATTAATATTGTCCTTGAATATTAATACTTGACTAGGAATGGTTTAGAGTAGTGTTCTCTACATCATCTCACTATCGATTCAACCAATCGATATAATGTAGATAAGAACCTACTACCCAAGGACATTATTATACTTAGTTATTTGGCACAAATACAAAGTAAGTATAATAACCAAACATGTCTTTATTAATAATAGAATATGATACAAAATATCCCTAGTCAATCATCATATAATTGGATCTAGGGCTCCTACTAACACCGAGCACCACCAAGGAGACAACTCTCCTTATTGCCCCGAACACCTCTTCTTCCTCTTGTTTCCACACGCCACAAAGGTGTAAGATGTGTATACTGAAAGATATGACTTTTTTATATAAACATCTTTATTATGAAAAGTGAATCACGACTACACTAGGTGTTTGTTTATAATAGTACATACACAAAGTCCAATTGCTTTGTATTGTAGATAACTTGGTGTGTGGTGTCACATGGAAGATCATGTTATTAGTTCTTACTTAGCATAAATAGAGGCTCACAACCGAGATGGGATTGGACAACCCATCGGGATAGTTGTAGTGTAATTAGGTGTGGTTGGTTTGACCATAGAATTACACTAGTGTGCTTTGAGTACATTTAGCAGGACCAAAACCCGAGGTTATCCAATTTGTACTGACTCGATAATTGGATAGGACCTCAGTTTATATTATGGAGTACGATCCCTTAATCCCAAAATAATAACGGACATATATTATTAATTATTATTTCTTTGATTTACCAATGGGTAAGATCTATTCTGTTAGATCGATAGGCTCGCTATGTTGGGGGATAATATTAATAATATGATGTGTCGTTGATTATTGATGGAATCCGTGTCCTGGATAGTCGGGATGATGATGCCCCCTTGATGAGTTCAAAAGGTTCATCGTGCTAAACCCTGCAGGTGGATTTGATCCGGCACGATGAAATGGTTGAGTGGTACTAATCAAGGATCCAGAAGTTAATTAATTTAAATTGTTAGTAATTTAATTAATTAACAAGCATTCGAGATCTTAAACACGGGGGGATGGACGACTCATAATATGTGGAGCCCATATGAAAATATCGGGGGTTGGTGAGGAAGTTCAATTAAGATTCTTTAGTGGAATGGATCTTAATTAATGGATCAGGTTTTGATCCATTAGTGGGCCAAGATCCAACTCCTCCTCTTGGTCCCTACCTTAGCCCTATAAATACCATATGTGATCAAGAAACCAAGGCTTAATCTGAGAGATTACTCCCAAGGCTTTTTCTCTCTCTCTCTCTTCCTCCTCTCCTCTAGGGTTTGGCCGGCGGTAAGGGAAGGAGAAAACTCTCCTCTTTTCTTCTTCTCCTCTCTATCTCCACTCGACCAAGATACACGGGAAGAAGGTAGGGATCTTCCCTACCTTTTGTGGTGGTCGGCGGCGAAGGAGAGAGGGGCGGCGGCCAAAGAGAGCCGCCGCAACAGGTGGTGCGGCGACGCCGCAAGGTGAGGGAAAGGAGAGTGTTTTTGGCCGGTTGGGAGAGGAAGAAGGAGTTCTATCTCCTTCTTCATCTTCTTCTCCTTTCTCTCAAGGTGAGCAGTCAACGTGGAGGCCCTTGGGCTGCTCCGGCGGTCGGCGGCGCAAAGGGAGAGGCGGAAATGAGCTTGCGGCGAAAAAACCCTAGAAGGCTAGGGTTAGGTTTCCGGCCATGGCAAGAAGAAGATTCTTTTGGAGGGTTTGGTGATCTCGGTTTGTGGTAGATCGTCACCCACACTACGTCCGTGAAGGGAGGGACATAAGGTAAAAGATCGCGAAGTGATTGGAAAGGTATAATTCTTTCCAAGTTCCGTTAATTACCCTTATGGCATACATGTTCTTGTTGTGTTCGCCTCGTCATTTTATGTTTGTTAATTTATTATTTTGATTCCGAATCATGATGAATAATTTATTAACTGGTCCTCGACCATAAATACAAAAGCCGGTGGTCAACTCGTACCTTTTCCGTGGTCGAATGGTAAAAAAAATTACAAGGATGATTTTGGTAATTGGCTAAGTTTAATTTGGATCGTTTGATACGACACGAGACGGTCTATGCGAGATGGGTCTGTTGGTGCAAGAAGCACCTAAGTCAAACCTGTGTTTTGATAATGACAAAGGGTTCAAAAGTTAAGGTGTTATTGTGATCTAACAAACTTACTATGTGTGCAGGAAAAGTCCTAGGTACTCTAGGCAAGAAGTCTTGGCAAAGGGTTGGGCAAGAAGTCCTGGTCAAGGACTGGGCAAGAAGACCTAACCAAAAGTTTGGCAAAGAAGTCCTAGTTGAGAACTGGGCATGAAGTCCTGGCAAAGGGCTGGGCACTGAAGACCTGACCGGAAGTTGGGCAAGAAGTCCTAGTTGCGGACTGGGCACGAAGACCTGGTCAGGTGGATTGGGCAAAAGTCCAACCGAAGGAGCCGGTTGGCAAAAGGTAAACTCTCCTGAGAGGAGTAGGAGAGGACATGTTCCCCGTGGGAGAGAACAGTAGGCGTCGGTTCGACCTAGGGTTCCATTTGGGAGACCCAAAGTTAGAACCAAGACAGCTTAGCCTGTAAACAATGGCTAACATATTCGCTTCATTTTGTGTTGGAGCTAACCTTGGTTGTAGGGATCGAAGGACTGGTTTTCTGCAGCTAAGGCGCCTCATTGGGGCTAGGCGCTGATAACCGGTTTAGTCGTGTTACTGTTTCTAATACAATTAAAGTATCGAACTCCTCTAAACTAATGCAGTATAGAGTAACTCGAGTCATCTCTCTCAAGGAATGTAATGATAGGTTAATAATCTTAGGATTCCAAATTATTGCTTTTGGATTTTGGATATTAAACTGGGGGTTTGGATTTGAAAACTAAGACTACGAAATGAAACAGCAAAGCAAGTATGAAATCTAATCCTAATTAAATGAAAGACAATGCGAGTAAAGAAATCTAATCTAACCTAACTACACTTGACAAGGAAATGAAAGGCAACATAAGGGAAGCAATTAAGGAAATAGAACATTAATGAAACTTTACCTAATCTAACCTAATTGCATACTTAAACATAAGAGAACTTGAAACATTCAATTAATACAACGTAGCAAGAATCTAAGCTGAGAAATTACAAAACTAAAGTAAACAATTGGTTGGAGCATTTCATCGAACAAGTAACAAGCATGAATCAAAATGAGTCAAATGCAAGCAACTTAAACATAGGAGACAGAAATTGATTACAAGCATTCAACAATCAACAAAAACATCCCACTACATCAACCCAACTACACAAATCTGATGAAGAAGAAGCTGCTGTGAAAAACTGTGAAGAGTGGCTGCTGGCCGAATCTGATGAAGAAGAAGCTGCTGAAGAGGTCGGATGAAGGGCTGCTGATGAAGGATGGAGGGAGCTCCGGCCGGCGGCAGCGAGGTGGAGGAAGGAACCGTCAGCCTTGGTGAGGGAAGAGGCGTCCTGGTGGAAGAAAGTTTCTCCCCCTTCTCCCTTGTGTGATGGCATGATATGAGATCCCCTTCTTTGGCTGCCCTAATCCCCTTTTCTACTCCTCCTTTCCACCCTTGATTTCCTCTGATGAGTGGCTGAGATCACTTGCAATGAAGCTGCATCAATCGTCGTTGCCAGATTCAAGTGGAGGGTTGTGATGACCCGTGCATCCGATCGCATCTGGAAAGCTACTGATCGGTCTGGAAGCTCTCTGATCGGACTGGATGACCCCTGATCGGTCTGGGGACCGATCAGGAACCTCCCTGATCGGTCTGGGGACCGATCAGGACTTGATCAGTAGCTAAAATTCTGAGTTCATTTGTGCCATCTCCTCCTGATCGGTCGCTGGACCGATCAGGCCTTCCCTGATCGGTCACTGGACCGATCAGGCCTTCCCTGATTAGTCTGGTGACCAATCAGAGCTCCCCTGATTGGTCTGGTGACCAATCAGGGCTCCAACAGAATGAAATTTGAGTCTGATGTCGTTCTTTATGGATCCATCATCGCCCCGGATGTGCCCCTTTTGATTTGATGATGCACAAGCTGTCTCAAAAATTCAATAGAATGAAATATGAGTGAGAAAATACAGGAAAATTAATTAACCAATGAAAATACATCCTATTCATAATTATGCATCATGTCATAAACAAATACACCCCAAAGCCTCAAATTCCCTCACTAATTACACAAAATTTATCCGTCAAAATGCTAGTTATCAGGCGCCCGTATGGATACGGGCACCCCTGTTGAAGGCTAAACCAAAGCAGGCAAAGTAAAACTGCCACGAAGCCTCTGTGCATACTCAGCTCAGGCTCCCCTATAAAGATGGATAAGCGCTAACCGAGCCTGCGGATAAGAGATCGCACAGGAAAGGACACGTGTAGGCGGCCCCATCGACACAGGCGCCCCCATAAGTGCTCTCAACACTTCAAGCTCTTTCGTTCAAGCGCTACGCTCCGACAAACTCTGACTTCGAGATTCCTGTGCCAACGACGACCCTCTGCACCGAAATTCGATCCACCTCGGGCGTCGGTAACGAAAAGTGTTTCAAGTTTAATTTTCAGCTCTATTTCTGTACTCAATTTGTAAATTCTTTTTACGGGTATAGAATTGCCCAAAGTAAACGGTCAAGGACCGTGAGCCTTGGAGTAGGAGCCGACCCGACTCCGAACCAAGTAAAACCAACTTGTGTTCGCATTTGTTATGTTATTTTCCGCTGCGTATATTCTCTAGTTTTCCGAAAAATTTGATATCGATATTCACCCCCCCTATCGATTTCTCTGATCCAACAAGTGGTATCAGAGCGGGTGGCTCAAATTTGTTACAACCACAAATTTGAGAGTTTTTTTTCGGATTTACGGAATTATATTTATTTCTTTTCGAATCTTTCTCCTTAATCGAGGTTGGTGCAACACCACTCAATCGTTTTTCATTTTTAGTAATTTCTTCCGCAGTCATGGAACAAGTTGCTTTGTTTTTAATTTTTTAGAAAAAAAATTAATGGCCATGCAAGAAGGTTTTAGCACAGCCAGACCATCGATTTTCAGTGGAGAAGATTTCTCTTACTGGAAAAGCAGGATGGAAGTCCACCTGAAAACTCAGGTGGACATGTGCATTATCATCCAATCTAGCCTCAAGATCCCCAAGAACGCAGAAGGAGTGGCACAACACTATTCTGAATGGGACGCCTCATTGAAGAAAAAGATCGAGGCTGATGCAAAGGCAACCCAGACGTTGCAATGCGGATTGACCAAGGAAGTGCTGAACCGGGTGGTTCCCATCAACAGCGCCAAAGAACTTTGGAACAAGCTGATTGAGCTGCATGAAGGCACCTCCGACACCAGGATCAGCAAAAGAGATATGTTGCTGAACAAACTCTACACTATCAAAATGAATAAAGGGGAATCAGCAGCACAGCTCCATGCCAGAATCCAGGAGCTAATGAATGGGTTGCATACATTAGGTCACAAGGTAGAGAACCGTGACCTAATCAGGTACACTCTAAATGCATTCCCAAGGAACACACTGTGGGCATCAATGGTAGATGCCTACAAGGTGTCCAGGGATCTTTGAAAAATTAAATTAGATGAACTTTTCTCTAAATTAGAATTGCATGAACAACTAACTACATTTTGGTCGAGAAAAGTATTGCGTTTATTGTAGGAAAATCTCAAGGAAATGTCCCCAAGAAGAAACCTCAACCAGCACCAGAGTCTGACTCAGACTCAGTAGACAGTGAAGGGGATCGGCCTAAGTTGGTTCGACTAGCTCGAGACTACTACAAGGAGCTTGACTCAGACTCAGAAGACAGTGAAGGGGATCAGCCTAAGTTGGTTCGACTAGCTCGAGACTACTACAAGGAGCTGATGCACCAGACAAACAAGAAGAAAACAAGCCAAAGAAAGGAAGATCTAGCTGAACCTTCAACATCCTCAAAAACCAAAACTAATGTCACCTACTACGAGTGCAACAAGAAGGGACATTACAAATCAGAGTGCCCCAATCTGAAGGAGACAAAGAAGACGCGAAGGAAGAAAGCTCTCCAAGCCACGTGGGATGAATCTTCCTCCTCCTCCGAAGAAGAAGCCCCTTAATCAAATCTTCTCGCCTTAACTGCTTCGGAAGACATCGCACCGGATCAGAATCGGAGACAGACGACGGAAAGCTCACAATCTCGGAGAACAGCCAAATAACGTTAAGAGGTTATTCTGAGTACGAACTTTCGAAGTTAATTTCATATTTATCTCATAACTTGGAGAAAGCCAAAATTCGGGTCGAGTCCCTCTGACAGGAAGTAAAACGCCTGAAAGAGGAAGCCGACTTGAGATCCTTGACCGAGAATGTTCAAGAAGGAAACCCCACTCAAGTTGAAAAGCTTGAGAAAGAGAATTCCTCCTTGAAGTCTCAAGTCAAGGAGCTCAGAGTGGCTTTAAAACGATTCACTTCGGGTTTCAAGGGTCTTGACATGATCCTTAGAAAATAGAAGTCTGTTCTTAATCGATATCAACTCAGTTATCAAACCAAGTCTAGGCAATGTTCTTATTATGCTGTATTGAACCAACCTAGAACTCAAGTTCAAGCTTGGGTCCCCAAGCTTTGCTTGAACAACCAAGCTGGACCAAACCAGTATTGGATCCCCAAGGACAAGATTCACATCTTGCTTAAACATTATCGAGGCTTTAGTCCATAGGGAGCCAATATAAAAACAATTTTTATAATTAGATAAGTTTTTTTAATTTTTCTTGCATGCTTATTTTTTATTATTGCATGCTTGCTTGCTTATAGACTACTGCAATTATCATGTTTAAATCTAGGACTGGTTCGACTAAGGACAAAATGACTTAACTGAAATTTGAACAACCTAGTATTGGATGGAGGTGAGATGATAGTACGTTAGGGAAACCTTTCTAATAAGGTCAAGTATACTCTTCTTGGCCTGTTTAGTCTAGTGGAACTAGCCGAAGCTACCGATCCAAGACCCAAGCTAGTTAGACTAAAATATTTCAAGAAGTAACATGAAGATGAATTTTCTATAAAAGGCTTTGTCAAGAAAAGGGTTGATGATCCAATAAGGCTACGGGCAAAGAAGGCCTAGTGCCTCGCCAAGACCTGGAAGTCAATTATAGAAAATCAAATTCACTTTACTATTGTCAGATTTGAATCTAACACAAATTTCAACTAATCATAGATTCAACACAATTTTGCAAAATAGAATTAAAGTTAATAAACATTTTTAAAATTAATTTAACCTTTTAAAATTAACCATGTTTTTCAAACTTAAAATTTTCATTTCTGTTAAAACCTGTCTCACAAAACCCATAAGGTTAACGTGATTGATAACTTTAGATTGGGTGAGATAGACTAGGTTGTGAAAATCAATTTTAAAGATATCCTTGACTCTAATTGGATCCAAATCAATAAATACTTTATGTGTAGGAACATAAAGATTTGGACCAATGGATGTTGGATAGTAGATGCTCAGACACATGACTGGAGACAAATTGAAATTCACCAAACTCAAGTTCAAGAACCTAAGCTCAGTAGCATTTGGGAACAATGCTACACTTCATTGGGTCAGGTAACATTGAACTCAAATCCGATTTTGTGATTAAAAAGGTACTCTTGGTTGAGAATTTCAAATTTAATTTACTTAGTATAAGCCAATTATGTGATACTGGCTATGTAGTTACATTTACCAACTCTGACTGCCTAATTATAAATCTTCAAGACTCAGAAGTCATGCTTAAGGGTACTAGGGAAAACAATGTCTATACTACCAATCAATCTACTTTTAGTACCAAAATGTCTCTTAACTCAATTAGAAGAATCCAACCTCTAGCATAGGAGATTAGGTCACACTAATGTTAGACTAATTTCTAAAATTACTCAACTTGGTCTAATTAAAGGGGTACCAAAAATTAAGAACTATGAAAACACGATATATAACTCATGTAACCAAGGTAAACAAACCAAGTCTAATCACAAGCAAATTCAATCAGACTTAACCCAAACCACACTTGAGCTCCTTCACCTTGACCTATTTGATTCACATGGAGCCAAGTCACTAAGCGGGATCCGGTACTGCTTAGTTATTATCGATGATTATTCTAGGTTTACTTGGGTTAGGTTCCTAAAAATTAAGGATGAAACCCTAAACCTGTTTAGTGACCTATGCAAGATAATCAAAAATTAAAATGATACCAAGATCAAAAAACTTAGAAGTGATCACGGGGGAGAATTTGAGAATCAAAGGTTTGAGGAATTCTGTAGAATAAATGGATATATTCATGAATTTTCCTATCCTAGAACCCCCCAACAAAATGGGATAGTAGAAAGAAAGAATAGAACACTTCAGGAAGCCGCTAGGATCATGCTCAATGAATTTAACCTATCTAACCAATTTTAGGCAGAAGCAATAAGTATGACTTGCTATATCCAAAATAGGGTCCTAATTAACAAAAGTCATAATAAAACTCCTTATGAACTGTATTACCATAGACTGGCAAACCTACATTACCTAAGGGTTTTCGGGTGCAAAGTCCATATCTTGAACACCAAGACTACCTAGGTAAATTTCAGTCTAAGTCTACTCCAGGAATCTTCTTAGGATATTCAACAACTAGTATGACCTATAGGGTTTACAATAAACAAACTAATAAAATTGAAGAAACAACCAACTTAATCTTTGATAAAGAAACTAATCCAAAACCTGATAACCAAAATTTGAATCAATCAAATCTTGACCTGGAAGATAATGAACAAACAATTGAACCATCAATTGAACCACTAATGGAACCTCTAAATGAACTATCTCTTGAACCAACTACTACATCAACTGAACCAATAACTGAACCAATAATGAACCAACCCAAGTAGTTGAATGAAATACTGAACCAAACCGTCCAGCCGGACCTGAGGCTGAACCAAGTTCTAGAAGAACCAAGAAACCCAGACTCAGTCACCCTTCTGATCAAATTGTGGGTGATTGATAAGTACCATTTTGTTGATCATTTCAGATTATAAAATCCAATTTTGACCCATATTTTACTTGTTTAATATCGAATTTAGCCTAGGTTTCATGAATCTATTCTATTTTGGGCTTTATTGTAAATCTTGATATATTTGAATTATTTTGCTACTAAATTGTTGATCTACTTTTGCAGGCTTGGAAGATCATGGACCTAGGTCAGGCTGGGTCAAACTTGAGTCAGAAGTGGACTCGGATCGAGTGATCAAGCATCGACTAATATGGGTCATCCGATTCAAAAACGGTTAGATCTAGGCCATCTGAGAACTTTGAGGCAATCCGAGCTGGGGTTAAGGTTAATCAAGCACTTGGATCATGATCTAAAGGTTTCATCCAAATCAGAGATCATTTAGCCATTGGATCAAGATCAGAGGGATCTAGATCGTCCATTCAAAGATCAGGTTGATCTGAGCCATCCGTTGTAAATCTGGAAGATCCGAGCTACTGGAGGTAGATCCTGACCGATCAACATCTGGAAGTTTTGTTCAGATCTGAGGAGATCCAGCCGTTGGATGGAGTTAGGAAAATCTGGGTCGTCCATTGCTAAGTATTTAAATCAAAACTCTCCCCAGGTCGCAGTGTCGCGTCTTCGCCGCAGCTCATCGTCTTCGTTTCTTCCTTCATCATTTTCTTCTTCAATTTTCTTCATCCGAGGGTGTGACCACATTGATTTCGATCTTAGATCAAGTTCTAGATCATTGGGAAGGTGTTTCCGTGAAGAATCCAGCTCCAATTTGCCCAAGAACAGAGCTGAGTGAGGTTTCATCAATTCTGCCGTTTGATTGCCTTGGTCTCATTTGCGTGCCATTTTCATCCATCTGAGCTATCTGGAGGGTCCTCTAGAGTGCTCTGATCATCCCCAAGCCATCGTCGCAATCAACCACAGCGAGATTGAAGAGATCGAATGGGTTTTTCAGATTTGAGCAGAGTTTGAGTTTGATTTGATCACTAAGACAGTTTTCCCAGCGATTTGTTGAGCTTACGGGTGCGAGGCTCACTCTTGTGTGACGGCAAGGAGATCTTGAGCTAAGGGAAGGGATCGATGATAGTTTTCTTAATGCATTTCTGTTATTAGTTGTAATTTTGATTTCTGCAAGCCATTTTCTTTTTTGAACTTTGTATCAGAGTTGTTTCCTTTTCTGAATAATTTCAACCTTAATCAGTGTTTTGATTCTGCAAGTTAATTAGATAGATTGCTTGTTAGTGAACAATCCAATTTAATTTCAGTTTGATTCATACTTAGTTTTGTTTCTGCACGTCAGCTCCTTCTTGCGTACCAGTTCTTTAATTCCTGCGTATCAGATTTTGTCTTCAGTTCCTGAATTTTGTATCAAGTGATGCTTAGGTTTTATTTTATGAATTCACATTGAAGTTTGTTTTGTTTACATAGCAATTGATATAAGTATTTGCATTCGGTTTCAGCTAAACTGTTTGCGTATCAGTTCTGCTTCAGCAAATGTTCAGTTTTAATTTCTGCAATGTTTCTTTTGGTTACAGCTTCTGAAGTTTGAATCAAGTGAGAGTTAGTTTTTCTAAATCTTTTCTGAACACTAGATTGTGAATTTAATCTCACTTAGCTCAAGTTCCCAATGGTTTCGATTTGTGTTGCATTTCTGAATTTGATTCAGCATTCGGTTCATGTTCTGAATTCATCCCTGCATTTCTGAAATTCTGCTTCCATTTTTATTTTCTTCACCCATTCATGTATAGCATTTTATTAATAGCTTGTCTTACAAGGAGAATTGATCAGTTTTCATTTCAGAATTGGTAGTTTATAGCTCTGCACTTAGTATTAGCTTTCGACACATGAGTTTTATCTTCATTGTATCAAGTGTGTTTCAATTTTTGCACTTTGTATCAAGGGCAGCTTAGGCACTGATTGGTATCAGGTTACATGTTCCTTTTAGTGTGGTATGGTGCTTGAAATCGATTAGTATTGCATTCGATTGTTTTTGAACCTTCTCATCCATGTCTGCATTTGTTTGCTTCTTAATTTGTAGCTTGTGTTTTGTTTGCTTTAAGTTCAATTGCTGAAGTAAGTTCTTGCACCAGTTTCAATCGAGAATTCAGCTACTATGTTGCTTCATTTGCTTAGCATTTGTTTTGCATTTGATATCAGAATTGTTTTCCAAAATTCGGTTTAATTGCCTTGGTTGATTAGGTTTCCCATTGATTGAGTTATTAATTGCCATCACTTTGGTTAGTTCATTAGTTTAGTTTCCTTTATTTTCATTGCGATTTCATTTCCAATTGAAACCAAACCCAATTCTTACTTGAAACCCAAAAATATTTGACGACACATAAACTCGAGCTTGAGTCAAACAACCTTAACTAGCCCTAGGAAAAATACGACCTGTGGCCCCTTTACTACCTTTTTATCCTTGCTAGCAAAAAGGGTTCCCGCTTTACGAATATCTAAATTTTGAGACCCACATTCGTGACAGCATCTTTTGGGTCCACCAGTGATCCAACCTTAGGAGTCAGAACTAGGTCTTCCTATAGAAATCTTAGTCAAATCATACTAATTTCAAAAATTGAACCTAAGACTATAGAGGAAGCCCTACCTGATCTTGATTGGATCATAGCTATGCAAGAGGAGTTAGCCCAATTTGAAAGAAACCACGTCTGGGAACTAGTACCTAAACCTGAGGGCAAGTCTATTATAGATACTAAGTGGGTATTTAGGAACAAACTAGATAACCAAGGGGAAATAGTTAGAAATAAAACCCGCTTAGTAGCTGAAGGGTTCAGTCAAGTCGATGGATTAGACTATGATGAAACCTATGCCCCAGTAGCCAGACTTGAGTCAATTAGAATGTTGTTGGCATTTGCAGCTCATAGAGGGTTCAAGCTATACCAAATAGACGTTAAGTCAACCTTTTTAAATGGGTTCATCAAAGAAGAAGTCTATGTAGGACAACCCCCAGGATTTGAGGACCTAGAAAAACTTAATTACATTTTCAAACTTAAAAAGGCACTTTATGGGTTAAAACAAGCACCTAGGGCATGGTATGAGTGCCTATCAACTTACATTCTTTCTAAGGAATTTAACCAAGGACAAATTCATTCCACCCTTTTTGTTAAAACCTTAGAAAAAGACATTTTCATTGCCCAAATCTATGTTGACGACATAATTTTCGGATCCACCAACTCAAACTTTTTAAAGGAATTTGTAAAAATAATGGAAAATAAATTTGAAATGAGCTTAGTTGGTGAGCTCAATTTCTTCTTGGGACTACAAATTAAGCAAACCAGGGATGGTAATTATGTTCACCAATCCAAATATGCTAAAGAGTTAATAAAGAAATTTAAAATGGATAACTCCAAAAGCATAAGTACCCCTATGGCCACAAATGTAATGATTGATAGTGACCCTGAAGGTAAACCTGTATATCTTAAGCTATACCTGAGTATGATTGGAAGTTTACTTTACCTTACAGCTAGCAGACCTGATATCCTATTTTCTGTAGGAATGTGTGCTAGGTACCAAACATGTGCTAAGGAATCCCACTTAGCAGCCCTAAAAAGAGTACTTAGGTACATTAAGGGCACCCTAAATGTAGGGATTTGGTATCCTAGGACTTCCACCTTTGAACTGTCAGGATACTCTAACTCTGACTATGCTGGGTGCAAATTAGATAGAAAAAGTACTAGTGGAAGCTGCCAACCCTTAGGACATAGTCTAGTCAGCTGGTGCAGTAGAAAGCAACACTGTGTAGCCCTATCTACTACCTTAACTAGCCCTAGGAAAAATACGACCTGCGACCCCTTTACTACCCTTTTATCCTTGCTAGCAAAAAAGGTTTCCAACTTTACAAATATCTAAATTTTGATACCCACATTCGTGACATCATCTTTTGGGTCCATCAAAATTTTTGGCGGCGTTGCCGGGGAACTACTAGTTGAGTTGTTTGATTTTTTGCTTGTGTGCTTATTTCATATTTTTCTTGATCCATTTTTGCGCTTACTACTATATCTTATGATTTACTTTATACGTTTCATTTTTCCATACACATTTGCTACGATTTGTTTATTTTATGACTAGGTCAGCAGGTGGTGATCTCGAAGAGTTTGACCCTGAAATTGAGAGAACTTTTAGAGCAAGGAGGAACCAAGGCATAATCTCTGAGGCTATTGATATTCCTCCTCTTCAGACTATTTCCACTCATTCAGGCATTATCATGGCAGACCACCAGAAGACCATGAAAGAACTTACAGCACCAGATGACACATTTCAGTACTCCAGTATTGCTTATCCAGAGTTGGCTGGTGATTTTGAGCTTAGATTTGGACTCATCCACTTGTTGCCTAAATTTCAAGGATTATCTGGAGAAGATCCAAATAGACACCTGCATGAATTTCATGTTGTTTCTCCACCATGAAGCCTCAGGGTAATTCAGAGGAAGATATCAAGCTGAGGGCTATTCCATTTTCTCTGACTGGAGCAGCAAAGGATTGGTTCTACTATTTACCTAGGCACGTGTCTAGCTGGATTTCCATGAAGAAGGCGTTCCTAGAAAAATATTTTCCAGCCTCCAAACTGCAATCATTAGAAAGAGCATATGTGGTATACAGCAAATGGTGGGGGAGACTCTTTATGACTACTGGGAGAGATTTAACAAGTTATGCTCCAGTTGCCCACAGCACCAGATCAGCGAGCAGCTCCTTATTCAGTACTTCTACGAGGGTTTATTGCAGATGGATAGGATTATGATAGATATTGCAGCTGGAGGAGCCCTAGTTAACAAAACCCCGGATCAAGCTAGGGAGTTGATTTCTAACATGGCAGAGAACTCACAACCATTTGGAAGCAGAGCATTATCCACCAGAGGAGTGAATGAGGTCCAGGTGGCTTCTAATGAACAAAGGGAGATTAAGAATTCTCTGGTAGAGCTCACATCATTGATAAAGCAATTGTCTGTTAATAATGCAAGTCAAAATCCAAATCTTTCGGCACCTCCACAATCTAACCAAGTGATGAGGGTATGTGGTATTTGCTCTAGTCAGGAACATAATTAAGGTTCATGTCCCAACCTCCAACAAGATGAGACAATAGCGGTGTTGGTTAGGGGACAATTTCAAGCCCGGAATAACCCCTATTCTTCTACTTATAACCCTGGTTGGAGGGATAATCCAAATCTGAAATATGAAAATTCTTTCTACCAACAAAACCCCTCACAACAGCAATTCCAGCAACCACAACAGCAATTCCAGCAAACGCAGCAACCTCTGCAGCAGTTCCAGCCATTTCAGCCAATATATCAGCAACCTCAACAGCAATTTCAGCAATTCCAGCCTCAATTCCAGCCATTTTAGCAAGGGAAGCAAGGTTTTCAAACATTTCAGACATTCCAACCTCAAAACCAGCAAGTTTTCCAACCCTCACAGCCTTACAATCAAAATTTCCAGCCCTCGAATCAGAATTTCCAGCCTATTCAATTTCAGTCCTCACCACAGCAATTTCCACTTCAAAACTAGAATTTTTAGGGCTATAATTCTCAGCAAGTTCAACCATCATTCCAACCCAATTATCAGCCCTATCAACAACATTTTCAGCCCTCCTATCAGCCCCAACAACCCCAATACCAACCACAGCAGGGTAATATTTTTCAGCCGACTACTTCATCATTTCAAGGTCAATCAAAGCCCTATGCTAACCAAGGGGGCTATAGAAGTTCTAGTGGGGGAAATGTGCCACAACAGAGGATAGAAGAGATGTTTCAACAAATTCTACAACATCAACAAAGGAATGATCCCACCATACAAAACCTCGAAAGACAAATGGGACAATTGGTTAGTGGGATAAATCAAAGTCAAGCTTAAGGATCAAGCCAATTACCTTCTCAAGCTATTCCCAATCCAAAGGGAAATGTTAGCGCTATTACATTGAGGAGTGGGAAGGTTACTTCATCTCAAAAGAGTCCAAGAGCATATTTTTCTGAAAATAGGGCAGCACTTACAATTTCAGCACTAATCAGCCCTAGAATCACTTCAAAATTAGATGGTTCCACCCCTAGCCTGTGCTCAACTCCTTCATCAAGTAATCCTGTAATTTTGGTGGAAAATGAAGGAGAAATCAGTGCCGAAACCAACATCACAGCAGCTACATCAAGTGGGGCAGCACCTACATTTTCAGCCCCTCCAATTTCGGTTCAAGAAGAAGAAATGAGAGTTCCCTTGCCCTTTCCATAGCGGAAAACTCAAGCCAAAAGACAAGTGGAGGAGGAGAAAGCCAAAGAGTACAATGAGCTGGTAAAACTTTTTAGCAAAGTAGAAATTAATGTACCCCTGTTGACCATGATTAAACAGATTCCTAAATATGCAAAATTTCTGAAAGATCTATGTGTTCACAAGAAGAAGCGTAAGGAGAATGAGTTGGTCAGCTTGGGGAAAAATGTTTCAGCACTCATCCATGCCATACCTCAGAAGTGTGAAGACCCTGGAGTTTTTACTGTATCATGTGAGATAGGGAGGACTATGTTTCATGATGCCATGTTAGACTTGGGAGCCTCCATCAATGTAATGCCCAGATCGGTCTTCCAGATGCTTGGCATTGGCCCTCTACAGCCCACTGGAGTTTGTAATTCAGTTAGTAGTCAGAAGCCAGACCCATCCAGCATGAGTTATTGAAGATGTTTTGGTAAGAGTTAAAGAGTTGATTTTCCCTGCAGACTTCTACATTCTAGACATGGAGGGAGACTATCTTGCACATAGATCCCCACTTATCCTTGGGAGGCCTTTTTTGAAGATGACCAGGACAAAAATTGACGTTTATGCTGGAACACTTTCGATGGAAGTGGGGGACACAGTAGTCCAGTTTAGTATCTTCGATGCCATGAAGCACCCTAGGGAAGATCACTCTATTATGAGCATTGACATTTTGGATGGACTGGTTGATACACAGTTAGAGGTTGAGGGAGTTCTACATGATTTTTCTAGAGGAGTTATGTATTCAGAGGAGGCTGAGGGAGTACTTACTATGGAGACTGAGGATATTTCAGATTCACTTCCAGCTGGTGAGGATTTTCTAGGTGTAGGAGATTGCACAGGTATGATAGTGTATGGGATTGCAGAGGACTCAGAGCACAGATATGATAGTGTAGGGGATTGCACAGAGCCCCAAGGATCACTCATACCCACTGAGCAGGGCCAGATTGAACTTAAGCCACTACCAGGCCACTTGAAGTATGTGTACCTAGGAGAGGAGCAGACTTTTCCCGTTATTATTGCACAGCATTTGGAATCAGAGCAGGAAGAGAAATTATTGCAAGTCCTGAGACATTACAAGAAGGCAATTGGGTGGACTTTATCAGATATACCAGGTATCAACCCAGCTATCTGTATGCACAGGATATTCTTGGAAGAAAATGTTAAACCCATGAGGCAGCCACAAAGGAGACTTAATCCACTTATTTTAGACGTTGTAAAGAAAGAGGTGACTCGACTTCTATAGGCAGGTATCATTTACCTCATTTCTGATAGTCAGTGGGTTAGTCCCATACTCGTGGTGCCTAAGAAATCTGGAGTGACAGTGGTGGAAGATGGAAGCAACGAACTAGTGCCCACCAGAGTTAAGAATTCCTGGAGAGTCAGCATAGATTACAGGAAGCTCAACAAGGTCACAAGGAAAGATCACTTCCCTTTACCCTTTATTGATCAGATGCTTGAAAGACTGGCAGGGAAGTCCCATCATTATTTTTTGGATGGTTATTCAGGCTATTTCTAGATTTGAATAGATCCAAAGGACCAAGAGAAAACTACCTTCACTTGCCCCTTTGGCACTTTTGCCTACAGACGGATGCCTTTTGGACTCTACAACACACCAGGAACATTTCAGCGATGCATGGTAAGTATATTTAGTGAGTTGTTAGAGCATTATATGGAGATATTTATGGATGATTTTTCAATTTTTGGCACGTCTTTTGATTCATGCTTAGAGAATTTATCTAGGATTTTACACCGTTGCATTGAGACTAACCTTGTGCTTAATTTTGAAAAATGTCACTTCATGGTAGAGCATGGTATTGTACTTGAACATATAGTCTCTTGGAGAGGTATAGAGGTAGATCTTGCAAAAATTAGTGTTATTTCTTCTTTATCTTACCCCGTATGCGTACAGGACATTCGTGCTTTCCTTGGACATGCAGGTTTCTACCGCAGATTTATTAGAGACTTTAGTGATATTGCTTGACCCTTGACAAGACTTTTGCAAAAAGAGGTGGATTTTTATTTTGATGATAAGTGCAAAGAAGCTTTTCACAAACTCAGGGAGGCTCTTACCTCAGCTCCTATTATTAAATCACCTGATTGGAATTTACCCTTTCAATTAATGTGTGATGCATCTATTTTGCAGTGGGAGTTGTTCTAGCATAGAGGGTTGATGGAGCACCTCATGTCATCTGCTATGCCTCCAAAACCCTAGATGCCGCCCAAGCAAACTACACCACCACTGAAAAGGAGCTTCTTGCCATAGTTTTTGCTTTAGACCGTTTTAGATCTTATTTATTGTGCTCACATGTTATTATTTTTTCTGATCATGCAGCTCTAAAATATGTTGGAGCAATCGGCCCTAAGATGGTCCGGAGTGACCATAGGTTTTGATGTTTGGGCAAAGGGTTTAAGTTAGGTTTTCCCTTGTATTCTTATATGTGTATGTTGAGTGTGCAGGTTGTACAGGTTACACATATGGACTTGACTGGACGGCCTCGGTACGGTGAAGGATGGCATAGAGGCAAGTTGGAGGCTTACGTGCGCATCCGAGGGACTTTGGTGAGCAGGGACGATGAGCTGAGGGGCACGAACTTCAAGGCATGCGTGAAGGATGGCATGGAGGCAAGCTGGTGGCTTGCGTGCATCCGAGGGACGGGAGCCGAAGATGAAGAGGGCGCGAAGGCAATAGTCGAGGCTGCGGATGAGGAGTCAGTCGAGTCGTGAGGATCGAGTGTTGTGTGAATTTACTCGGGAAGGGATTCAGCTGGGGACCAGTCGACTGCTCTAGGAGCAGTCGACTGGTAGGTGGCTGTGAGTTGGCTAAAATTCGAACGTTGGGGTGCAACGGTCGAATTTGGCTGGCACCAGTCGGTTTCAGCCCGAGTCCTATTTAAAGAGGAATTTGTGGTGGCTGAGATTTTCGACGAGTTTGGTCTTGGTTAAGGGCCAAACAGTAGTCTTTGTGCTCAGAGGTTCTCAAGGTGCTGTGATGAGGTTTCTCCACCCACAAGGAGCGACGAGAGCTAGCCGGAGGTTATCCGGGGAGTGATCCACCGACGGATTCTTAGATTAGTCACCCGGCCGGGGTAGATACCAAGTAAAATCGGTTTATTAGCATTGTTTCTTTATTGTTAGTTTTATTTTGTTTGTATTTCCGCTTGCGCGCTAACAATCTTGTAGAAAAGAACCGACAAACGCTATTCACCCCCCTCTAGCGGACGTATTCGATCCTACAGTTGGTATCAGAGCAAAGGACCGCTCTTCATCGGACTAATCGCCGAGGGAGCAAGAACGCTAGAGGAAGAACGATGGAAGACAAATTTGGGGACGACATCTACATCCCACCGCCCTACGATCATGAAGACTTCGACTATTGGTGGGCAAGGATGGAGACTTGGCTTAGCATGGATTGGTCATGTAGGATAGCCATAGAAGAGCCCTTCGAAGTTCCAAAGGACAAGCATGAGAAGAAGCTTCGTCCTAGATATTAGAACAAAGAGCAACAAGAACAATCTCGGGCCAATGGAAAGGTAATCAATATATTGATTAATATTTTACCTAACAAAATTTTGAGTGATGTAGGGAAATACCAAAATGCATGTGAATTGTGGAGAAAATTGAAAGAAGTTCATAAGATCCCTACACAAGCTCAACTAGTGGAAGAGCCCGAAGAAACAATTTCGAGTGTCCAAGAAGTATCAACATCTTCAAGTGAGATAGAGGAATTGAGTGAGAGATTCCCCACCTCATCGAGAGAACAAGAGGAAGCTTCCACATCATCAAGAGAGGTTGAAGAAGAAGTCAACCTAGCCTCCACCTCCACCTCCACCAAAGCAAATAAAAAGGACCACATTATATGCTTTGGGTGCAATGAAAATGGGCACTACAAGGACAAGTGCCCAAAAGGTAAAAAGGAGGTAAAATCTACACTCAGTTCAATTCCATTTAAATCTAACATGAAGTGTAGGATTGGAGAAGCCTAAGAGAAAAGGAAGAAAATCCGTTGCTTCACATGTGGAGAGCTAGGGCACGTTCACACCAAGTGTCCAAGAAAAGGAAAACTAAAGAAGATGGAGAAGTTGAGAAGATGGGAGAAGGAGGAGAGAAAGAAAAGAAGCCTACAACAAGGAGGAACTTCAAAGGTAAGGGAGGTAATCCCTAACATTAAATTAAAATGTAAGTCTAATTTGAGTTCCTCTATGCATGATAAAAATAGAATTAATCACTCATTCATGCATGCTAAAAACCATAAAAATTGCTTGCTTGTACATAATTTTGGATTTAGATAGGACTAGGGTTAACAAGGTAGATCAAAACCCTAGGAAAAGCATGCATCATGATCAACCCAAGACCTCTAGACCTAAGGATCATGGCACTAATCTCAAAAAGGGAAGGAATGTGCCTAGAAAGGAGTTAGGTCTAGAAATGTCCAAAGTGGACATATGGATGCTAAAGTCAAAGGTTTAGAAAGGGAAAATCAAGCCTTGAGGGCAAAGTTTGATAAATTAGAAAGGATCCTAGAAAGGTTCACGGTTGGATCTAAGGGCCTAGACATGTTGTTGGGTAGTTTGAAACCCAACTACGATAAATCGGGATTGGGATACCGGTCTAAGACCTCCAAGGCCAACCAAAAGAAGTGTGCTGGGGAGGTATACAATCATGGTAAGAAGGGTAAGTCCAAGGATGGCAAGGGAATGCCATCCAAGGGTAGAAAGGGTGACTTAACCAAGGACAAGGTGTCCAAGGTTAAGAAGGTTCACTTTGTAGGCCAAGAGTCACCGGGGGCACACCGGTGTGGCTTAGTGTGGATTGAGTTACCTAGGGAGGTGGCTGGGGCTCAGAGCTCAAGGGGGAGCTCTAAAAGCCTTTGGGGTCCATGGTAAATGGATCTCAAAAGTTTCTCTCCTAGGAAATTAGGTGAAATGTGCCAAAAAGGGTTGGAAGACTTGGCTAAGTCTTAATCCTAGGTTTTGGCACATTAGATGGGGTTTTAGGGAGAGAATGGTGAGAATGAGGTTATAATTGGTAAAATGAGGTTTCAATGGGCAAATATCATACAATTCAGTGCTAAAAATATATCATGGCCAAGTATTGGAAGAAATATCAAGGAAAGGCCACAATTAGGACTTTTGGGATGAGTTTAAACGATACATTTTAGAGAAAGTTGAATTTCATGCCAATCTTGGGATCCGAAGTACATTTGTTTAGAAACGTTTTTTTCCCAAGTAGACATTGGCCCCACAAATCTCCCCATGAAATTTCATAATTTTTGGAGATTTGTGGAATTATTTAGGAATTACTGAAATTGGGCTGGAAAACCTGAAATTCAGGTATCAGTCGACTGCCCTAGGGGCAGTCGACTGGTAAGAGCCCAAAAACATTCTGTGAGTTTTGGGAGTCGACTGCCACAGGGGCAGTCGACTGGGATGTAGGCTGAAATAGGAAAATGGCTATTGGATGATAGAATATGATGTCTAAATGAAAATCCTTGAGTATACTGGTTGAGTTAAGGTTTGACTCATGGTTTAATGGTGATTATATGAAATAAGGATATATGAAAAATTCAAGGATGTTTGATAAGTTTCTCATGTGTATCTAGGATTTAGAGATAAAAAGGGGAAAAACTTTCATCATATTAAGGATATGGATAAAGAAATGAATTGAGGATAATTTCATGTGTCAAATTATGATGGTTAGCTTTGGCAAACACATGAAATTAGAGATACAGTTGCAAATTGATACGAAATGTAAATCTTTTGATGAAATTAGGAATTATACCAAAAGTCAAGCACACTTGACATTTTCATGAAATCATATTTCTCTAGGATAGGGTATATCCTAGCAAGTGTGCTTGCAAACCCTTAGGATTGTTTAAGGTACTGTAAAGTTCTTGTGGCACTAGGGATAAGGTTGTTTGGGAGCAAGCCTTTAAATGGTGTTCAAAGGGAAAAGAACTCGGGTGTTAGGTTGGGAAGAACCTAACTTGGTGTTAGGAGGTTAAGTTGGGTAGAACTTAACCTAAGAAAAATGAAAATTGGGAGAAGGCATGGGTTAAGGGAGAGGTTGCCTCCTTGTTTGTCTTAATTTTCATTGAAAATTTTGGGTTTTGTGTCCAACATGGGAATGGTGATAGATACATGGTGAAATGTATTTTTTCCAAGTAGATATGGGTACCACAAAGTTCTCCATGAAATTTGAGAATTTTTAGAGATTTGTGGAAATTCTGGCGCGTTTCTGAAATTCGGCCTGAAAACTGATATTCAGAGTATCAATTGACTGCCCTGGGGGCAGTCGACTTGTCAGGGCTGGTGTGAGTATCTAGCAGCTGACTCGGGTCCGAATGATGGAAAACAAGTGTCTGGGGGATTAGTACACGTTGTTTAGGATCATTGGGGAAGTAAAGAACCAATAATTGGATGTTATTGGGGTCTTTTTGATGTATGACAAAGGGGGAGAGATGTTGGGTTGAAGTGGGAAACCAAATATACCTTTGCTAGAAACCCTAGTTTTAGGGGGAGCATGATTGCTCCATTCTTGGCGTAAGGGGAACCTTGGAAAGATTCTTAAAAAGCCTTTGTAAGTCTAATATAGGGGGAGCTTGGGAAAAGCTTTAAAAAGCCCACTTTGGTGAAAAGTCCTAGCTTGGAGGGCTAGGTGTGGGAAAATCCTAACTTGGAGGGTTAGGTGGTAAAATGTCATAACTTGGAGGGTTAGGTGTAGGATGTCTTGGGATAGGATCCATGTATGCATTGCATATGCATTATTTTTGCCATTGACTACAGTTTTGCTTTCCCTAACTTAAACGGATTGCCAAACATCAAAAAGGGGGAGATTGTTGGAGCAATCGGCCCTAAGATGGTCCAGAGTGACCATAGGTTTTGATGTTTGGGCAAGGGGTTTAAGTTAGGTTTTCCCTTGTATTCTTATATGTGTATGTTGAGTGTGTAGGTTGTACAGGTTACATATATGGACTTGACTGGATGGCCTCGGTACGGTGAAGGATAGCATGGAGGCAAGCTGGAGGTTTACGTGCGCATCCGAGGGAATTTGGTGAGCAGGGGCGATGAGCTGAGGGGCGCGGACTTCGAGGCATGCGTGAAGGATGTTGGGACCGGGTGCATGTCGACAAGAATACGGGTTCGTAAAACTTTAAATCTTTACGTGCAGCGGAAGAATTAGCATAATAATTTCTCAAATTATTTTAACCACGTATCTAGCATGCGACCTTATGATGTGTGGACATGATCATAATTTAAAAACTTTTGCGGAAAAGTAAACTAATTTACTTTGTACCTCGCGTAACTCGAAGAAAGGGACGAGATCCAACCGTAGCGTCCCTTGGAAGCTGCGCCTCTATTCGCGTCCACGCCGAGTTCTCTTCGGGATGACTTCGCAAAGTCACGAGTTTTGTGCCGACGAGAACTACTAGATTCTCGGAAGGCACAACTAGAACAACAAGAGAAAAGAATGAAAACTAACCAAAAGGAAACGGAATCTAAATTCCGGGAAGGAGGGAGATCCGATCTGCTTCTTCTTCTTCTTGGTTGGCTTCTCCTTGGTGTTGTTGGCTCACGGCAAGCACTTGGAGAAGATGGAGTGCCACCCTAGGGTTTGCAAAGGGGCACCGGCCCTAAGATGCCCTAAGGGGCGTCGGCCCTAAGGGGGAAGAGAGAAGAGAGAATAAGAGAGAGAGGGAGAGAAATAAATCTCTTGATAGCTCTTTCGATTAGGAATCCAAGGCTTGCCTTTGGTTCCCTTTTATAGTGCCCTCTCCCTTGCCAAGTCTCTCCTATAACGGAATTAACGGAATTAGTTATCATAAGAAATTTATCTTATAAAATTTCTTATGACTTATTCCGTTATGCCTAGTTTTATTATAACCAACCTTATAATAAAACAAATTCTCTTAACGGAATTTCCATAACAAATTTATCCTATAAATTCTCTTATGAATTATTCCGTTTAAACCAAGTTTTATTATAACTAACTTTATAATAAAACAAATATATCTCTCCTTTTATTATGGAATAAATTTTACAAGAAATTTATAAACTTTCTTATTATGAAAAAATCAATTCATAATTGATTTTATACAATTAAAATAAACCATTCCATGGATCATTTTAATTTCTATAAAAGAATAAATTTCTATAAATTTATTTCTATAAATTTCTTTATATAAAAATTTATTTATTCATAATTTATAAAACAAATCGTGCTAGATTTATTTTATTAATTAAACCAATTAAATTGGTTTATCCCCTTTTTAATGGCCGGCCAAACCAAGAGGGTGGACACCCTCTTTGGCTGGCCAAACCGAGCCGATCCCATCGCGAATTAAACACATTTAATTCACCCAATAAGCCTTCAAAAGACTTAGCCATTTTAGCTTCCATTGCGCCTCTGATAAATTCAGATTCGACTTAATTCTCTTGATTGGAAAATCTAATTTTCAACTCGTTTTAAATCCCTCGGATTACTCGTAGTGCGTGTGACTAAATAGGCTTTCGATTTATGTTGACCGTCTATAATCAACTAATTATAGAACGATCATGAGTGGCACCTAGTAGTACATCATGACCCCCAATTAATCGAAAGATCAACGGTTTGACCTCAGAAGTAATTTCGAAACCCTTCAGCAGCTCTAATTAATTGTGCCCCATTCCCTTCACCATCTTATACCCACTTGGTTCAGGACACGGTCTATTTGTGTCAGTCCCCACTAGGCTGACTACGTCACACCTAGCCCAAGTAGTGTCTTCTCGTCCTTTGGATTTCTAATTACTCTCATGTATTTTAGAGACTCGCACTCTAAACATGATATGCTCTGGCCAGAGGCTTTGAGTAACAATCCGACGATAGGCCTGGGTATACATCTCCTCGTAAGGAGTGGTGAATCCTTTGTAGGCTGTTCAAACATCTTCGGGCATTTCGGCTTATACCCAATCATCCTGGGTTCACACCTCCTTGGAGACGCTTCCTTAAGATGTTAAAGTATAAGTCTCCATGACCAAGATGACTTGAACACCGCAAGTCAAAGGAACATCGCACTTAAGCTGCAATAAGAACTTCATTGACATATCTGTATAGATTACCATATGAAGTTTTACAGCTAGTCACTCCAATGAACTAGTTCCCTTAACTAGCATCCATGTTTATCTCCGGACATCCCAATGTCACCAGCCAGTGAGAATCAGCTGATTAGAGAATAACCCATGCTAGTCTCAACAGAATTGATAGTGTCCGTATTTATCAATTCATCGACTAGGGACATTTTCAATACTTCACAATTGCACATTTAGAGATAATCACTAGTTGTGATCCCATCACAAATTCTCTTATGCTGTGAATTGTATTACGGACATTCAGTAGATGAGTTTAAGATCCCAATCAAATACACAAACATGTATACTCAAATAGTGAATTATCATTTATTAATATAAATGTTTACAATCGTAAGGCGATTGTCTTAGGACACTTCTCTCATATCACTAACAAACTCCCACTGGCCTAATGCCAATCGCTACGGTATCCAATACCACAGGCTCTAACATGACCCTCAAACTTGTTCTGAGGCAAGGCCTTAGTTAAAGGATCCGCTAAATTCCTTTCAGTGGGAATTTTCTCAATTTGTATGTCATTCCTACTTATAATCTCTTTGATCAGATGATAGCGGCGAAGCACGTGTTTGGATCGCTGATGAGACCTTGGTTCCTTTGCTTGTGCAATAGCTCCATTGTTGTCGCAGTAAACCGGCACTGCTTCATCAATGGTTGGAACCACGCCAAGTTCGGAGATAAACTTCTTGATCCAGACTGCTTCTTTTGCTGCTTCCGAAGCTGTGATATATTCCGCTTCCGTGGTAGAATCCGCTACGGTGTCTTGTTTGGAACTTTTCCAACATACTGTGCCTCCATTCAAAGTAAATACGTATCCAGACTGAGATTTGGAGTCATCCTTATCTGTCTGGAAACTGGCATCCGGATACCCACGTATTACCATATCTCCTTCTCCATATATTAGGAACACATCCTTAGTTCTTCTTAAGTGCTTAAGGATTGTCTTGACAGCCACCCAATGATCCATTCCTGGATCCGACTGGTATCTGCTTGTGACGCTCAAAGCATACGATACATTGGGCCTTGTACATAACATAGCATACATGATAGATCCTATCGCGGATGCATAGGGAACCTTATTCATGCAAATCCTCTCGTCTTCTGTGCGCGGACACACAGACTTTGAAAGGTTGATCCCATGCCTGATGGGACGGTAACCTTTCTTGGATTCCGACATGCTAAACCTTTTTAGCACTCGGTCTATATACGTAGACTGCGAAAGACCAAGCAACCGTTTTGATCTATCTCTATAGATTCTAATCCCAAGGATATAGGTTGCTTCTCCCAGGTCTTTCATGGAGAATGTTTTGGACAACCAAATTTTAACTGTCTATAAAACTGATATATCGTTTCCTATAAGTAATATGTCATTGACATATAATATTAGGAATACGACTGCACTCCCACTAACCTTCTTGTACACACAAGGTTCGTCAGGATTTTGTGAGAAATCAAACTCTTTGATTGTCTCATCAAAATGGATGTTCCAGCTCCTAGATGCTTGCTTTAGTCCATATATGGATCTTCGAAGCTTGCATACTTTGGTTTTATCAACCGATGTGAAACCTTCAGGTTGTATCATGTATACGTCCTCAAGCAAGTTTCCATTAAGGAAAGACGTTTTCATATCCATTTGCCATATCTCATAATCATAATGAGCTGCTATGGCTAGGAGCATCCGAATGGATTTAAGCATAGCTACTGGCGAATTGGTTTCGTCATAATCAATTCCTTGTTTCTGACGATATCCTTTTGCCACTAATCTAGCCTTAAAGGTAACAACATTACCTTCCATGTCGGTTTTCTTCTTGAAAACCCACTTGCACCCTATGGGCTTAATCCCTTTAGGTGGGTTAACCAAGTCCCATACTTGGTTTTCGTACATGGAATCCATTTCCGACTTCATGGCTTCAAGCCATTTGTCCCTTTCTGAACATTTCAGATCTTCTTCATAACTGATAGGTTCGTCATCGCTTATGAGTAACACGTCGTTCGATTCACTTATGAGAAATCCGTATCTCTCTAGAATATTGTGTGTCCTATCAGATCTACGAAGAGGTGGTGTTGTTTTAGGTTCAACTGATAGCTCATCATTATGAGGTATTGGTTGTGGGTCTAGACTAGGTGTCTCTGTAATGTCTATTAGAGTTTCTTGAACTTCATCAAGTTCAATTCCACTCCCACTGTTTTCTTGTAAAAGAAATTCTTTTTCTAGAAATACAGCATGCCTTAAAACAAACACCTTTTGTTCCAAGGGATGATAGAATTGGTAACCCTTAGTTTCCTTAGGGTATCCAATAAATAGACATTTATCAGACTTAGCATCCAATTTGTCTGATACAGTTCGCTTCACATAAGCGGGACAACCCCATATCTTAAGGTGAGTTAAGTGAGGTTTCTTACTATTCCATATCTCATATGGAGTAGTAGAGACTACCTTGGTCGGGACTCTGTTTAGCAAGTAAACAGCTGTCTTAAGTGCATAGCGCCAAAAGGATTTTGGAAGAGTTGCATGATTCATCATCGACCTAACCATGTCCATCAAGGTTCGGTTGCGCCTCTCAGATACACCATTATGCTGTGGTGTATACGGCGGAGTCCATTGGGACAGTATCCCATTGTCCCTAAGATAATCTTGAAACTCTTGACTTAAGTATTCACCACCCCGATCGGATCGAAGTATCTTAATACTTTTGCCAAGTTGTTTCTCTACTTCATTTCTAAACTCTTTGAATTTCTCAAAGGCTTCAGATTTGTGTTTCATCAAGAACACATACCCGAATCGTGAGTGATCATCGATAAAGGTGATGAAGTAGCTATAGCCTCCTTGTGCAAGAGTTGACATTGTCCA